>QRFJ01000223.1:820296-1004268 GCA_006176705.1 Cocos nucifera | reverse complement strand
GGCAGCTAGAGAAGATTGGAAGGGGTTTGACTACTGTAGAGGTCCAGAAGGAGTTCGACTGCTTGAGAGGTCCGAAAGGGGTTCAGCTGCTGGAGAGGCTCGAAAGGGATTTGACTGTTGGAGAGGTTTGGAAGGAGTTCGGCTGCTGGAGAGGTTCGAAAGGAGTTCGACTACTAAAGAGGTCCGAAAGAAGTTTGGCTGCTTGGAGAGATCCGAAAGGAGTTTGGCCGCTTAGAAAGGCCCGAAAGGAAAAGAATTTGCGATCGAAGCTCTTCTGCAATTACCAGTCACATCAGGCTAAGCATCAGACTAGACTTCGACGGAAGTGGGGTTTATCCCCAACACTATCAGTACATATAGATCTTGATGATAGTAAAATAACTTGACCTAACTATAAAGGAGATAAGTGTTGAGCAGTTGGTTGAGGAGGAGGAGAAGTTGGTGCCCATGATGGAGGAACTTACTATGGTCATGCTTCGGGCCAAGGTGCATGTACTTCCCTCATAACAGTTGATTCTACTAAAGGATCCATTCTATGCTTTGTTCTCCTTTCCTCCTGATTTTCATGAGTTCCAGTTCCTAAAGGATGATGTTGACATGGCCTTTTCATTCAGTAAGCAAGTTATTTTTTTGGAGCCATGGAGATCAAATCCCTCCACAATCATCTAAAAAAGGACAAATGAGAAAATATTTTGGTGGGGCAGAGGATTTGGAAAGGGATGACTAAGAGAAATGAAATGAAATAGTGGAAGGGGACCACTAGGACTTTCTGTCTTAAAGCTAGGTCCTAACATCTAAGTCGACTCAGTTTATAGGTGAGTTGACTCAATCAAGGGTCGACTAGGTTTTCAGAGTTAGTCGGTTGATGATGGATCAACTAAGTTTTTTAGTTAGCCAGCTCAGTCTGGCATAGAAGAGGTTTCAAGGATTGGCTTTCTAAAGAACAATACAATCAACCAAGCCAAATTTAAAGCACATCAAAATTAATCAATTACATATTTAAACATGTAATTCAACAAATGTATATTGGTGAATTAAATATTCATATAATCAACTCTAAAACACATTATTCATTCATGAAATCAACTTGAAATAAGTTAACCATAAGGTTATATAGTCCTAGTTACTTCACCTAAAGGTTTAGTAAAAATATCAGCAATTTGATTATCAGTTGATACAATTTTAAGCATAATATCATTATTTTAAATATGATTTTTAATGAAAAGATGCCAAATTTCTATATGCTTTGATCTTGAATGCTGAATTGAATCCCTAGTTAGATTAATAGAACTTGTATTATCACATCTAATATAAATTTTACTATAAGTTATACTATAATTTTCTAATTATTGTTTGATCCATAAAAGTTGAGCACAACAACTTTCAGCTACAATATATTCGACTTCTACCATAGATAATGCAACTGAATTTTATTTTTAATTAAATTATAAAATCAAATTAACTTCTAAAAATTGATAAGTACCACTTATGCTTTTTTTATTCAATTTATATCCAACAAAATTTTTATCACAATAACCAATTAAATTTAAAGAAGATTATTTTGAATAACACGAACCAACATTTTGAATATTAATTAAATATTTAAATATTCTTTTAATAGCCATTACATGTGACTCATTAGGATTAGATTGATAAGCAAACACTAAACACAATGTCGGTTCTACTTGCAGTTAAGTAAAGAAGTGATCCAATCATACCTCTATAAAGCTTAAGATTTACTACTTTACCTTTCAAATCTTTATCAAGCTTATAGCTTGAGCTCATGGGGGTATCAATTCCTTTCACATTCTTCATATCAAATTTTCTTAAATTTTTTTCATGTATTTTCTTTGATTTATGAGGATCTCCTTATTTAATTGCTTGATTTAGAATCTAAACAAGAAAGTTAATTCACCCATCATGCTCATTTCGAACACTCCCTACATTAGCTTAGCAAAATCTTCACATAAAAGCTCATTCATATTACTAAATATTATATCATCAACATACATTTAAAAATCAAAAGATCAATTGATTTTCTTTTAATGAAAAGAGCCGTATCCATATGTGCTCTTTTAAAATCATTTTTGAGCAAAAACTTATTTAGTCTATCCTACCATGCTCTCAGAGCTTGTTTTAAATTATATGAAGCTTTGTTTAGTTTGAAACATGGTTTGAAAATTTCTGATTTTCAAAATCTAGAGGTTTATTCTATATAGACTTTCTTCATAATATATCTATTTAAAAATATGCTTTCCACATCTATTTGAAAGAGTTTAAAATCCATGAAGCATGAAAAAGTTAAGAGCAATCAATAGCCTAAAGCGTAGCAACTGGTGCAAAGATTTCTTCAAAATTAATTCCTTTCTATTGATTGTAACCTTGTGCAATCAATCCAGCTTTATTTCTAATTATATTGCCCTGCTCATCTAGTTTATTTTAAAAAACTAATTTAGTATTAATTATAGGATGATTTTTAGATCTTGCAGCTAAATTCTAAACATTATTTCTTTCAAACTGATTTAGTTCTTCCTGCATTGCCATAATCCAATTTGTATCCTTTTCAGCTTCAAGAATGATTTTAGATTCAATGTGTGAAATAAATATAAAGTGATTTAATGCTTCCCTAATTAATGCTCTAGTCCTAATTCCTTGAGATGGATTACCTATGATTAGTTCTTTAGGATGACTATGAACGTACCTTCATTCCTTTGGTAAATCATATATATCTTGTTAAGTAAAGGATGGAAGTTCATTTATTTCTTCATTCTCATCTTCTTGTTCTTTTTCTTTATCTTCTTGGTCTTGAGAAGGAGAGTCTTCTAAAGATATTTCTTTCATCTTCTTTTCAAGATTACCTACATTATCGTCTATATCTACTTCTCTTGATTTGAAAATGTTAGTCTCATCAAAAATAACATGAATAGATTCTTCTACAACTAATATTCTTCTATTAGATACTTTATATACTTTATTAAATGATGAATAGCCAAGAAAAGTACCTTCATCAGATTTAGTATCAAATTTACCTAATTTTTTTTTCATTTATCAAAATAAAACCATGATAACCAAAAATATTAAAATAAAAAATATTTGATTTCTTTCCTTTAAAAAGCTTATAGGGTTTTTCTTTAAAATAGGTCTAATCAATGCTTGATTTAGCATATGGTATGCAGTGTATATAGCTTTTGCCCAAAAATATTTTGGTAGGTTACTTTTATAAAGTATGGTCCATGCTATTTCTTATAAATTTCTATTCTTTCTTTCTATTATCCCATTTTGCTGAGGTATTCTGTAGGTTAAAAGATTATGGTGTCACGCCCCTAACTTGAGACCATGAGCTAAGGGTCATGGCAACCACTGCATGCTCATAGGAAACCCTCCTCACAATCATACAAGGCATCTCATCATGCTATCATAAAGCAATAGGAGAATAATTAGTCATAAATTAAATTCAAAATTTAACTAATTAAAATCTAATTTTAATATCCTATAAAGTTCAACAATGGATCAAAAGATTTTACATCAGCTTCAATAAAATTTTCTATCTAAAATAAAAGTATCAATGTTCTGCTTCTAATTAATCTTCTATATATATCCATGCATCATCTTAGTTCTCAAGATCTATAAAAAATAGTAAAAATAAAGATAATGAGCTAGACAGCCCAGTAAACAATGATCACTTCAACTAGATTTTATCAGGCAATAAAATAAATCATCACTTATAGAAAATAAGCATATATAGTTCATTAGTTCGAAATTAATTTCTATTATGCAGTATTTTTAAAATATTTATCATGTCAAATTCAATCTTTTCGACTTTCTTTTAAGAATTTAATTTTTCTTTTAATCATCAGATTCTCATTAATCATTCTCCTCAGTCATGAGCTATGACTACATTATCCCTACAGTAGGATCATAATACCGTATATCATCTTGCCATGAGCTATGAATCATTTGGTAGCAAAGTCTTTCGAAACCGCTGGTGTGCTGGCAATTTATCACTGGTCTACTTGCAACATAGATCCTCAGGACTAAATCTTTGCCAACATATTAGCCCCTATTGATGGGATTCTCCATATAGTCAGGTTGAGAGTTTAAATCATCTTAATTCATAATTTTTTTCATAATTCATGTTTCTTATTTTAGTTCATTAAGAATGCACATAATCATGTGGTATCAAAATCAATCAAGTATAATACATAATAAGATCAATATTTTCAATCATACTTCATCATAACATTTTAAAAAATAAGATACTTTCAATAACAAAATATCATTCATCAAATTCATGCATCATTTCATAAATCAAGAAAATATATTATTAATTATCAATAAATCTAGAAAAGATAAAACATTACTTACCTCATACACATTCCAATAAATCCATATCATTCTTGCAATTTCTTTTCAAAATCTTCTATTCGTAGATCATGTTGCAGTACCCCATTATCAAACATCTACAATCCTATAGAGGATCAATTTTAATAATTAAAAATATACCAATAAACCAAAATGATAGGTTGATGGTAGTCACATCTAACGATCTGAATCAGTTTGATCATCCTAACTTCATCGATCAATATTAGACTAGGAGATAGATGGTTCAAAATCTATTTATCTGGATTAAATTAGACTCAAAATGGCATGATCAAAAATTTTTCATTGAGTTCATGGATCAAGTGGAGAGAGAAATTATGAAGATGAATTGGGACTAATGAAGCAATATAGTCCGACAATCCAATCGATCAGATCAAGATAATTTAAATCAAATCATGATAAAATTATTCCATAGATAATTCAATAAAACATGGATGATAAAATTTAAAGCATCTAGTCTGGCTAAGGTGGGTGTCAGTATATTATCCGATAATCATGGATCAGGACCCCCTTCACCAGGGTCATTCAAAATTATCATCATTTTTTTCAAAAATCTAGAAAATCTTAGGAGAGGGAAATTATGAAGAAACACAAGCAATCTAGAGTGAGAAAATTCAAGAAAAAAAGTAGAGAGAGAAAGTGGAGAGGGAAAGAAGAGAGAGAAAGAGAGAGGAGATGGAAGATTTTCTTCTTTATTTTCTTTTTCTTTTCTTGCTTTCTCTTTTTTTTCAAAATCTAAGAATCATATTAGAGAGAGAAAATAGGAGAGAGGAAGTAGAGGAAGAGAAAATGAATCTTCTAGAGAGAGAAAGTAGGATTCAAACTTAAAGATAGAAGAGAGGAAAGAGAGAAAAATTCTCTCTCCTTCTTTTTCATTTTTTTCTTTTTCCTATTTTCTTTCTTTTTCTTCTTTCTCTTTTCTTTTCTTTTTTTTCTATGAAACAAATGACCCACAGTCCTCTTTCTTTCCACAAAATAGGGGACTCATGTTCCCTATTCTTTCTCCAGATAGAAGACCTCTCATCGGTAGACAACATTCATGGCTGGACGAGTAGGCCACAGTGGCCACCAGCAACCATACTCTGGTGATCGATGGAGAAAAACCAAGAACAATTAGAAAATAAATAGGATATTTGAAATCATATGTTTTCCCAAAATTTCTAGTATAAATCTTGGCTAAAATTAAAGCTTAAAGCTTAAGAGCTAAGAGGGACTAGGAGGAGGATGATTCAAGGGATCTTACCTAGCTTTCGATGGTGTTTGGGGCCACGATTTTGTCGACACAATGCCATCCAAACCAAGAATAAGATAAGATGGTTCGGAAGAAAAACAGGGAGAGGAGGAGGAATTTTTGATGATGGGAGAAGGCTAGAGTGATGGGATTTGGAAGAGAGGCTTGCCCTCTCTTTAAAGAGGGTCGAAGGAGGAATTAGAGTCCTCCTCGGCTTCGATCTCCATCAGGAGGTTGTGGGAAAGAGAACTCTCTTTGGGAGTCTGGTTCTTCCAACCAGCATGTGCACAACACGTGTTGGCCCAAAAAATTTTTTTCATGCTTTAATATCTATGCAAAGAGCTTATTGGGCTATTCTCTTTGAGATTGAGCTGGGATATTATATTGTTCCCCTCTAAAATAAATTTCATCTTGAAATTTTTTATCAAAGATTTTTGAACTTTAAAGTTTTATAATCGTAATCTCATTTCTTATAGGAATAAGGTTCAATATCTCATGACTTGATTCTTTGTATAGATCATTAAAATCGAACCTATTTCTTCTAAACGGAAGATAATCAATATCTAAATTCTAAATAAGAATTTTAAATTTTTCTATCAAAACATTCTTAATTAATCGATCCATTACAAGATAGGAGACATACTAATATGAATCATACGATGATATCCAAATTAGTCGAGGATCGAATATATATATATATTCTCATCCATGCTTTCAAAAGTTAGAGATTCACCATTCTAATTTCATCCTCAAACTTTTTAATTTTTTATTTCTCAATACAACTTCATCAATAATTTATTTCATAAGAAAAAGATGAATACCACAAATGTTGATCATAATTAAACTATTATTTTTGGTAATCAAAATCAGTCTTTTAATTCGAGATAAAGATATTAAGTTTTTCACTGGATTCCTTAATTGCTCATGATTTGATCAATTTATCACAAGATCATAGACAATTTTAATATACTTTTTGTAGTTGAACATTTGAATATAAAAATCTAAGATCAAAATTAAAGATTGATAAACAATCTTAAATTCTTTCTAATGAATAGAGAAGCATAAGATTCAATTCTAGGAATAAGAAAACTATCCTCAAATATTCTAAATCTAAAAAAACCCATTTTGGGCCTCTCCAAGCAGTCGAACTCCTTACGGATCTCTCCAGCAGTCGAACCCCTTTCGAGCCTCTCCAGTAGTCGAACCCCTTTCGAACTCCTTCCAAACTTTGCCTTCAATCGGATCCCTCCATCGAATAAATTTTTCTTCAGGTCTTTGCCCCCATGGATCTACATGTAGATTTCTCCAGCAGACCTACATTCGGATCCCCCTAATGGATCCACATTCAGACATCTCTGGCAGACTTCTTTCAAAGACTCCTCCAGTCGCAAGACTCTCGAACCCCTCCCGACCGAACTTCCAACAGTTGTCTCGAAAGGTCTCCCCTCGAATTTGGCTCCATACATAGCACGAATCAATTCACACACAAACTACCTTAGAGGAGTCCGAACTCCTCTAGGATTGATATAACTCAAAGTTCTTCACTAATTGACGTCTACTCCATCTGAACTCTAACTATTAAATCTCAATAGATTGGCAAGTCATGATAATGGACACCACTCTCGACTGGCAAGTCATGATAATAGACACCATCCTCCGTAACAAACTTTGCTTGGTTTGAGCGGTCCACTATTAGATGGTTATGGCTATCGCTATCAATTTGTTACAGGATCCGTCTATAAAAGAAACCCTCCAGATATATTTTCTCTAGACTCTCTTCTTCTTCCTAAAAGTCTGTCCCAAACTCTCATACCAGATAGTTATGGTCCGCCTCGAACTCTCATAATAGATAACGGGCGATAATTTGCTGGAATGAGGTTCGTTGAGTTCTGCGAAGATCTAAACATCTTCCATCACTTTACGTTAGTGGCCCATCCATAGGCAAATGGTGAACCAGAGGTGATCAATAGAATTTTACTATAGAGAATCAAGGCAAGGCTTGAAAGAGAAAGAGGGACTTGGGTGAACGAACTCTACCACATCTTCTGGGCGTACCGAACTACTCAAAGACTACCGACTGGAGAAACATTATTTACCTTGGCCTTTGGAATAGAGGAAGTCATCCCAATCGAGCTTAAACTTTCGTCAGCATGGATCGTGGCTTTTAATAAGTAGCGCAACTCACAAGACCTCAAAGACAACCTCAATCTACTAGAGGAAAAAAAAGAAAAAGTCCAAGTTCAGATGACAGCCTACAGACGAAGAATAGTTAGATATTATAATTTCAAAGTAAAAAGCAAAGCATTCAGGGTGGAAGACTTGGTGCTCTGGCGAGCATCCATTTCGCAATCTAAGAATCAAGAAAAACTCACTCTAAATTGGGAAGGTCCGTATATGGTAGAGGAGGTCATCTAGTCCAAAACTTATCGCTTGAAGAAGCTCGGAGGAACGACACTCCCGCGACCTTAGAATTTAGAAAATCTAAGAATGTACTACCAATAACTTTTCTTCAATAAAACTTTTTTATTTTTATTACATCTTGACTCAAAAATTGCATGATGATAAATAACTCTCTAAAGCAACCAAAAGTGGCCCATTAGGAATAGGAGGAAAACCTCATCCTAGCATGAGTAAAGTCGAAGGCCTTGTTAAATTAAGACGAGATGAGGGAATGAGATGAGGTCCTACCAACGATCCAAATATGCCCTATAGTCTGTTAGGAATAGGAGGAGAATCTCGTCCTAGCATGAGCAAAGTCGAAGGCCTCGTTAATTAAGATGAGATAAGGGAAGAGACCTACCAACGACCCTAGTGTGCCCCTACAGCCCATTAGAAATAGGAGGAGAACCTTATCCTAGCATGTGCAAAGTCAAAGGCCTCATTAAATTAAGATGAGATGAGGGAAGAGACCCTACCAATGACCCTAATATGCCCATACAGTCCATTAGAAATAGGAGAAGAACCTTGTCCTAGCATGAGCAAAGTCGAAGGCCTCGTTAAACAAAGACGAGATGGAGGGAAGGCCCTACCAACGATCCTAACGCACCCCATAAGCCACGTTAAGAATAGAAAGAAAACCTCATCCTAATGTGAGCGAAGCCAGAACCTCGTTGACCAAAGATGAGGAAAAAGAAAAAGCCGACAGAAAATCCTTATACATATTCTTTCTACGACAACTTGACTACATCAAATATGAAAAGAAGGATCCTATCTCGGTTCGTAGAAGAGATCCCAGCTCAGCATCCACAACAAGCATTTCATAAGAAGGCAATGCAAAGAAAACTAGAGTAAAGAAAGTAAAGCCATGAGCTAGTCCTGAATTCGTGCGAAACAAAAATAACGAAAAGGTACCATTTTATTATGAAAGTAAGTTCGTTACACGCAAAACATAGGTCGATGAGATTGATTACACCAACAAAAAGAGAAAGAGAAAGGTCATTGAAATTCTAAGAAGGTCCGGACTCCTCAAACTTTGGGCTAGTGGCCATTACCAAAATTTTTTTAAGACGATCGACCTCATCCTTGAGCTCCCTCCACTTCATTATATTATCACGGAATATCCTATCGGCTCGACGGTAGTTCTTTTCTGACTCTCACAGCCTCCTCCTTAGGACCTCGGACTCAACCTCCGCATCCTTGGTAACTTGACTCTCACAAGCCAGTTCGAGCTTCAGCCATTACACCTCGGCCTTTTTCACACCGATCGACTCCCAGAGTTCACCGATGATCCTCTTCAAAGAGGTGACCTCCTCAGCCTCCCTACTTGTACCAGCCTGGAAGGCATCATCGAGTTGCTACTAGAGCCGAGCTACTTCATTGTTGGAGGCATGAAGCTTTTGTTCTAACATGGACATCCTACCACTCCAGTCCAGTCGGTAAGTCTCATATATGAGCTTAGCATCGTACAGCTACTTTTGAAGTGCGAAGAACCTCGTCGATCAGTTCCACTCAAATCATGCCTTATCAAAGGACCACGGTGAGCTCCCCTTCAGACGTTGAACTTTCTCATTCGCCACCTTGAGTTGAGTCTCGAGGGAGCCAATCTTTGCCATCAATGCCCAGGATTTATCGCTCACACTCTTCCGAAGTTCAGTCGGCTCCCTCTCGAAGCTTCCCTTCTGAATGCTGAAACTAGTGGCGTCTTTCATGTGCAAGTTTCAGAGGTGAGTAACCTATTTGGTCACCTCTGAAGCATTCTTTCACGAAGCTCGAAGGTCATCCTCTGTCTTCTTTAACTTCTTCTTTAACTGATGGACTTTCTTCTTTAGGCTTTTTATTAAGGGTTTTGGGGGAACCCCCTAAGGCAGTAGGTCAGCATCGATGGAAGACTATATTTAAGGTATGAAAAATACTCAAAGTTATGGACAAAAAATAAATCCACTTTTATTTAATCAAAAATTTTGAGTACAAAGCAAAAAAGGATCGAAAAAGAAAAATGTACAACTACTCGAGGATTTCAACTTCAGAAGGAGTGATGAAAGATGGAACCAGAGCGCTCTCGACTGCCTTAGGAGCCCGAACTGGTTTGGGTGCTTCTATGGCAGACTCGGATGGACCAGACGTAGGCTCGATGAAGGGAGGATCGACTGCGGCATCAGATGGTCCCGTGTCTACCTTGTCTTCCTCCTCCTCTAGAAAGTCAAGGTCGAGTTTGAAAAACCTCCAAGCCACCCTGCCTTCGCAGAGCTCAAAACCCTTGATGAATGCCTCCTGATCAAATTCGATGTTCAGATTCCTCATCTCGAAAGAAGCCTTGAACTCTTCCACAACTCGGGTCATCGCCTCCGAGATCGACTTTGTCTTTTGACCCTTCAGTTCGGCGACCTTATTCTCTGCTTTCTTCCTTCTCTCCTCCTCTAGGGCCAGTGCAGCCTTGAGTCTGGTCGAGATGAACTCCACCTTTCGAAGCACCCCTTGGAGACTCTCGATGCCGTCGCCTTCTCCTCTACAGAATGCTCGACCTCGGCGACCCTCTCTTGAAGATGGCAGTTCTCAGCTCGAAGGCCCTCTTGGACCTTCTATGCTTCCACCTTCTGACGGCGTGCCCTCTTGACATAGGTGAGCATCTGATGACCCGACTGCAATAAATAATTGATGTTAAAAAAAAAAAGAGAGAAGAAAAGAGAGGAGCAGAAAGGTCGAGCGATGGAACAGTTAGATCCACCACCTCCGACATGGCAAACCTATTAGTTATATCCTGGATGATCTCTGGATTATCAAAGGGATCCTCCCCTCATTCATCATTGTTGCTATCCGCCCCACTAAGGCAAGCCTTACGGGATGTCTTAGTGATAGCTCTCTTCTTCTTCCTTCCTTCCCCTACCTCTCCCTTGGTAGGAGGCTCTGAAGCCCGATCCCTACTGGAAGGACCCAAGGGCATGGGAGGCACGAAGCCTGTGCCAGAGGTGCCGACCTCGGTAGCTAAGGTAACTTCAGCACTGGCGATGACCTCAGGTGCAACGACAGTGGAGGTGGGGATCGCGGAGCTGGAATCACCGACCTTTGTCCACTTTAAGCTATGCTTGATGCCTTCCCTTTTCTCTTCTTGGTGTAAAGCCCTTTGGTAAGCATTTCAATGGCTTTGTTATCCAAATCTAGAATAGGAAAAGAAGTGCAGTCAGTGGCAATACATGTGCAAAATCGTGTGAATTTGAAATGCAAAAAGTGTACCAGTGGGGTTAAGAGGACTCAGACCCAGGTTAAACAAGGTTTGTTCTTTTAGGAGGATGGGAAAGAGAGGAGTTCAGTATGCTTTGAGTTTATTGAAGGAATCAAGATCGGCTCCATCTAAGCTAGGAGCTCGGTGAATTGACTCCTTAATATAACCCCAAGGAGGGAGATCTAAGAGTAGGGTTGGATAATACATAAAAAAGTATTTTTTCTTCTAGTTATGAACAGAAGAAGGGGCACCTTTCAATAATCCCTTCTTATCAAACTGGAGAGAAAAGTACCACCAATCCTTCATGGAAGGATGGTGCTTGAAGGTGTAGAAATTTCTGAAGAGCAAAATGGTCGACTGGACCTCGGCCAGTTGACAAAGGAAAAGAAAATCAACGACCAACCGAAAGGAGTTCGGAACGACAGATGCGAAAGTGATGTTTAAAAATCAGAATAGGATGACTACAAAAGGGGGCAGGGAAAGCTTAAGCCTGGCATGCAAAGCTTCTAAGTACAAACAAAATTGACTGATCGAAGGAGAGCTAACTCGATCATCGAAGCTAGAAAGTTCAAGATTGTATTTCTGAGGGATTCCATATCGGATTTGGATTAGAGAAAGATCGTCCAGAGTAAGAACAGATGGGATGGTGTTTGGAATGAAGGATGAGTGGGACATGTTCCTAGGATCTACCTCGGCCTGGGGTGCCGGTTCAAGGAAGGTCGGTCTAGGTGAGCCCTAAGAACTAATGGAGTGGAAGGTTTTGGAAGACATCCGAATCGAAATAAAATTCTGAGAAAACCTCTAAAAAATAATAAAAAATATAGGACAAATATTGCTGCCAAAAAATTAGAAGAGTAAGAAGCTAAAAAGAAAAAGCATGAATAACCTAAGAGAAGGGATAGAAAACTGACCTAGGCTGTCTGGGGAGAAAGAAAAGATGATGGATGCGATGAGAATCAGCTGAAAGGGAGTCTGAAGCTCGGGAAGGCGAGGAAGGAGGCTAGGACCCTTGGGAAGAAGACGAACAAGAACCAAAGGAAGGAGAAGACTTTGGCAAGAATGGCTTCCAGAGGAGAGGAGAAGGCCTTAAATAGCCGGAGGTAACTCAAGGCAGTAATGATTGTGGATTAACTTCGGTCGGTCAGCGTGCGCCGCATGTCCCACTCATCATGACAAAGGACTGGCGACGGGCGGAGTCTTTATGGCACCATACCTAGGGCAGGATTTCGATGGAAGATTCGATGGGCCATCCTTTCAAACTTACTTCAGACTTAGAAAGCATCAGTGCCAGCATGGTAAACACCAAAATATTTTATCCTGACAAGCACGAAAATCCAAGATCGGACTTCGACAGTCACCTTTTTTCTCCCCTCCTTCGAATTTCGAACTCAAGAATAGGGAGACTATTGTTGGGGATAAATTCCGCTCCTACCGAAGTCTAGTTTGATGCTTAGCCTGATGTCACTACTAATCGTAGAAGAGCTTCGATCGTGAATTCTTTTCTTTTCGGGCCTCTCCAAGTAGTCGAACTTCTTTCGAATCTCTCCAAGCAGTCGAACTTCTTTCGGAGCTCTCCAACAGTCGAACTCCTTTCGAACCTCTCCAAGCAGTCGAACTCCTTTCGAATCTTTTCAAGCAGTCGAACTCCTTCTAGACCTCTCCAACAATCGAACCCCTTCTGGACCTCTTCAGCAGCCAAACCCCTTCCGGGCCTCCCCAAGCAGCCGAACTCCTTTCGGACCTCTTTAGTAGTCGAACCCCTTTCGAGCCTCTCCAACAGTCGAACCCCTTTTAAGCCTCTCTAAGCAGCCAAACTTCTTTCAGACCTTTTTTGCAGTCGAACCCCTTTCGAGCCTCTCCAGCAGTCGAACCCTTTTCGAGCCTCTCCAAACAGTCGAACTCCTTCCGAACTTCGCCTTCAGCCGGATTCCTCCATCAGACAAATTTTTCTTCAGGTCTTTCTCCCCATGGATCTACATGTAGATTTCTCCAGCAGACCTACTTCTGGATCCGCCCAATCGATCCATGTTCGGACATCTCCAATAGATTTTTTTCAAAGATTCCTCCAGTCGTAGGACTCTCGAACCCCTTCTCATCAAAATTTTGGCAATCGCCTGGAAAGGTCTCTCCTCGAATTTGGCTCCATACACAGTACGAATCAACTCACACATAGACTGCCTTAGAGGAGTTCGAACTCCTCTGAGATTGATATAACTTGAAGTTCTTCACCAACCGACGTCTACTCTGTTTGAACTTCAATTATTAAATCTCAATAGATTGACAAGTCACGATAATGGACACCACTCTCGACTGGCAAGTCATGACAATAGATACCATCCTCCATAACAAACTTCGCTTAGCCTGAGTGGCCCACTACCAGGTGGTTATGACTATCGCTATCAGTTTGTTACAGGCTCTATCTATAAAAGAGACCCTCCAGATATATTTTCTCTAGACTTTCTTCTTCTTTTCGAAACTCTATAACTTTTTCTACTGTGCACTCTATTTCTATTGATCGAAAAAGCTGACTTGATCGTCGGAGAGTCTTGTCGGAAACACCACCATAGGCTCTAGGCGAGACTCATTTTGCAGGTCACCGACGGTGACCTCATCTTCATCAACTCCAGCACTTCTCCGACGATAATCAGGTTTTGCACCAACTGGTAGGAATATCAATTTTGCATTCTTGGAGAAAGGAGTTGGAATTGGAAAAAAGATTAAGAATCAAGGATGGAAATTTCTATGTACCTTGAACCTTTCAACATACCCCAGTCTGGTAAGTGAATTCTATAGAAATAGTAAAGTAGGAGTTAGCTCTATTGAAACAGAAGTAAAAGGAATAAAGATTCATCTTAATGCCACTTCCCTTGGTCATATCCTTTGAGCACCCATAGCTGAAGCAGATAACATAGTGGACAAGTGCAGTGGACTAAAAACTATATTGGAAAGAGATGTAGTTAATTTTGAAGAAGTTCTTGCCAATTGGTTGTCAGTTGAAATGAGACTATTGCATCAAATGATGGCTAGGATCTTTATACCATGGGTTGGACACTTTGATTTCATCATTGAGAGGGATGTTATTCTCATGCACGACATCATTAATGAAATGTGCTTCAACATTCTAGTACTAATGATCAAAGTAATGCAAGATGCAACATCTCATGCCAAGCTAGCTCTTCCGTATGGAATGTTTCTAACTCTCATATTCAAAGAATTTGGAGTTAACTTAGATGGTGAACCATCAAGGAAACTATAGTATTTTGATACTTACAATGAAAAATCCTTGAGATGGATGGGCTATACTAAGGCAGATGATCATTGGACAAAGAAGGGAGAAGGAAGGAAGAAGAAAAAGAATGAAATAATCCTGAGCATGAGGTTCAACGAGAGCAAGTTCATTGCACTTCTACTACTTAACCTACTCAACTAGAAGGTTCTGCTCGTCAAGTGGTTAGGCTACTAGAAGATAAAATTGAGGAGATTGTTCAGCATGTTCACAACACCTCAGACCTTGAACCCTCTCTAGATTAGACCTTAGGATGCATCACACTCTACATGTTTACATCCTATTCTTATGTGCTTCTCTGATCCTATTATATTTCATTTTGTAAGGGACAAACTTTTATGTTTATGTAAATATTTTGCTTATGAATGATATTATCTTTTTTCTGATATGAATGAGCATTTGGTATCTTTTTCTATATTTGAATATCCAATTGAATAATTGAATGAATACATACATAATTGAATGGCTAAATGATTGATTAATATTTGAATGTTTGATTGAATATCTATATGTTTTTTCATACTAAGAAAAATAATGAATTGAATATTTGGTTGCCCACTTTTTGATGATGACAAAATATGAGAGAAATATTGTATAATGTTAAGAGGGAGAAATATGGTATAAACATGCATAATGAGAGAAGAAATTGTCATATAAAGGGGGAGATCATGAACTTTGAAACTTTAAAATGATTTTTTAAAGTAAAGAATAGCATAAAAATGCTTCTTTTGAACTCTTACTCATCTATATAAGAAAGGAGGAGTTTGCTTGAGAATTGTATCTCAAATATTTAAAATTTAAATCATTCTTAATCTCAAAATCCTAGCACTTTCTACATAAGGAATGGGGAGCTTTATGGAAAATCTATTGTATATTTGTTAAATTTTCAAAAGCTCTTTAGTGCTTGAAAGAAAGTAATCAAAGGATTTTGTCATCATCAAAAAGAGGATGATTGTTAGCTCTAGAATTTATTTTGATGATGTCAAAAATGTTTGAGTACAAATCATGTTTATTGATGTTGCTTCGAAAGATTGTAGAATTTCTCAATATGCTCAGTTACTTATTCAAAAGGAAGTTCTCTCAAGAAAATTCATATTCTCAAATTAAGGATCTATAGCTCAAAGCAAAGAAATCAAGTTTGCAAAAGAAAAGTCTAGTCTTGAAGTACATCTTAACAAGCCTATATATACACAAATTAAGTTTGAGAAGGCAAGTCTAGCCTCGAATAAGGTTATTCAAAAGAAGCTATCTAAAACTTTGTTTTAGCATGCATGGCATGCCTCTGAGTCAACCTAGCATGAAACTTAGCCAATCTAGTCTTAGTCTAAGGTAGAGATAAAAACTATTAAAATTCATAGCAAGTCTCTTAGCCGACCAAGCTATCATCTTAGCCGATCAAGATAGGGACTTAGTTGACTCAAGCTTTTGGATAACCAACAATATCTCAAACTCAAGTTGAAGACAAAAATGTCAAGATTCAAATTATTTTTCATGAGTCAACCCAGTGATCAATATGACTGACCAAGGCTAGAGCTTAGCTGACTCATGAAGAATGATAGCCGACTCAGTCTCAGAGATAGAAGAATACAAAAAGCAGTATAAATCAATAAGTCTTTTGAGTTGACCCAGTAAATTGGTTAGTCGACTAAGCAATCAAGTTAGTTGACTAAGAAGAGATTTGAGCCAATCTAGTCTTAGGTAGACAAAACAAATAGAAAAATAGATTCTTGGCATCTGCTACTAAGCCATCTTAGAAATTCACTTAGCTAATTCAAAGTTGAGGGTTGGCCAACGAGGAGCCTGGATGAGCTGACTCATAGAATTCTGACAAAATAATAGCTAGTTTTTCAAAATTTTTAAAATGTGTCCAATTTATTTTCAATGACTATTATTAAGCTTCCAATAGCTAGAGCTTTAAATGAAGATATTTTTGAGGTCATCAATGTGAAGGATTCATGGAGGTAACAAATTTTTTGAGTAAAAAATTATCAAGCCATTTCATAAAGCTAGCAAGAGGAACTCAAGGAGCAAAAGGAAGGAATTAAAGAATATATTAAACTAAGTCCTTTCCACATTCAATCCACTTCAAAGAGAGGAAAAGAGCATTAATCTAAGCTACCTACTCTTGTGCATAAAGATTTTAAGCTACCTCAATCCTCTCAAGCAATCAAGAAAGAAGTTCTAGCATCAATAGCTCATCAACAGCTCATCCAATTTTTGTATATATTTATTTATTTCATTGGACAAGTTTCTTGGGTATAGAAACTTAGGATTGGTCCTAGACATGGGCAATGGGCTGGGTCGCCCATTACATGGCCTAACTCGGCATGGTTCGGGCCATGCCTGGCACGACCCGACTGCTACAGTAATGGGCCATGCTAGGCACAGCTCATTAATAAGGGCAAGGCTGGGCTGAGGGTTTGTGACCCATGGCCCAGGCCTGACATGGCCCATAACGGCCTGTGCTGGTATGACTTGCAGGCCAGGCATGGCACAGTCCATGCCAGGCACGGCCCAGGTCTGATCCAGGCACAGCACAGTCGACGTGCTGGCCCAGTCCTTTTTTTAATTTAAAAAATATGATTTTATTTATAAATTAAAAAAGAATTAAGGTGCAAAATTAAATATAAATATTATATTTTTTTATAAAAATAAAAAACTACTATGTAATGGTGGGGGGGGGGTTTAGCGTGAATCCCTTTCAGTTTACTAATAATAATTAAAATAGTACAAGAGAGGAAGGGAGGCTAGGCCTGACCTCCAGAATACAATGAGAGAGAGAGAAGAAATAAAGGCCACTCACTTCAACAATTAAAAAATAAAAAATATATAATTATAAAAAATTAAGAATTAAAAATAAATGATAAAAATCTTACTAACTATCGGTAGTATTTGTGTCTGTGTCGTCATCATCGAAAGTTGTATCATGTCCACCTTTATCTTGAAGTTTTACCTTAGCTTCCAACCAATCTTTGAAGCAGAGTAGCATCTCAATTATTTCATCAATCATTCTACTCTTTTCATCTAGACATGTCAAACTATACTAAAAGTAGATTCTGATGCTACTGCGGATATCGGCACAGCTAAGATTTCATGTGCAATGGTGGACATTATAGGATATTGATTCTTAACACTTTTCCACCAAGCTAACACATAAAGTCTTTCTATTTGATTTTTATCATATGCAAATTAAAGATCATTTCATAAATATAATTCAAGTTTGCTACTTAAAGATAAAAATATTATAGATAAACTTGAAGAAGCATGTGTATGTTTCCTATGTGCAATGAATGAGAAAATAGATAATGAATTAGAAGTATTAGAAGAAGAGGTGGAGGTTTATGAATGAGAAGCACTAGATCCATGAAGCTTTTCATCATATAAAGCATAAATATCATAATGAACTTGGTTTACCTCAGCTTTAGTGGGTTCAGGATCCTGATTCATATTTTTACAACATGCATTAAGTAAAATTAGCATACCACTTAATTTAACACTTGAATCAAATACAGTAGCTAAGTTATACATAGGATATATCCTATCCCAATACTCATTCCATTTAGATTCCATTTCATAAATAATATGCGCTAAAATATCATTATATCTATATTGTGCAAAATTTTGGCTAAGAAGATATGCTTGTTGTAAAAATGAACAAAAAGTCGGATAATAAAAATTAGAAAGAATTTTAGTTGCATTATAAAAACTAACCAAAAATTATTTCAAAATTTTATCTTTCTTTTAATCATTTTCCATCAATGTAGAACCTAATCCATGATCATCAATATATGTACTTAATAAATTTTTATATGGATATGCATCATGTATCATTATATATGTTGAGTTTCAATGAGTAACTATATCAAGTTTAAAATTTTTAAAGTATTTACCATGATCTATACATATTTGCTTAAATTCTTGAAATCTTGCTATTGAAGCATGAATAAAAGAAACTGCATTTCTAATCTTTACAATAATATTTTGAATCATACCCATGATAGATTGAATAGAGAGATTTAAAATATAACATGCACATATAATATGTAATAAATTTTTATTTAAAATAGGATGTAATAAGTCTTTTAATAATTTAATAAAAAAATTATTATTAGATGCATTATCAAAAGTAATAAATATAATTTTATCATTAATATCATATGAACATGTAGTTTGATAAATAGTATTAGAAATTTATTATCCAGAATGTAGAAAATCAAAAGCACGAAAAGCAAGAATACATTTATTCAATAGCAAATCATTATCAATATAATGAGCAACAATAGTAATAAAATAATAACTACCAATAGATACTATCCAAATATTAGAAGTGCCCCAACTCCTTGGAGCATCCATCCTCCATTCCCTCTCCCTCTCTCTCTCTTAGATTTTCTCATAGAAAAATCACATAAAAATAAAGAAGAGAGAACTTTGAAAGAAACTACCAAGAGAAGATAATCTACTCTTACCTATCTTTCAGCAAAACAAGAAATAAGGTTGTCCAAAAGGAGAGATCTCATGCCCAATTGCTTGGAGCAGCAACCTCCCATGCCCCCATCTCTCTTCTCTCTATTTTCCATGGAATTCTTGAGGTTATTATGCAACATACCATGAAAGGAGGCATCCTTCTTTTTTATATCTAATAGATTAGGTCAAAACCTATTGGACGCCACCTCCTATATTTTTGGCATGGAATATCAGAAACCAAGTTGGATGCCACCTCCTATATTTTTGGCATGGAATACTAGAAACCAACACACAAAAGTTAGGAAGAATTGGTCACACAAAAATAAAGAGCCATGGAGAAAAATTCTAAAAGGAGAGAAGAGGAGTTTTAGGTTTTAAGGACTCTATCAAATAGAATCCAACTCAAAACTTATTTCTAAATTTGATCAAATCAAATTTATTTCAAACTCTTTAGAAATTAGGAATGGAATACCTTTCTTAGGCATAAAAAAAAGTTATGTAAAAGATCTAAAATAAAAAATGGATGTGGGCTCTCTTAGGTGGCACAAGAAAGGAGGAGTCCTAGTCTAACTAGGACTTTCCTATTTTGACTTGGTCAAAATCTTTTAAATCCAACTCAAAATAATTTTGAATCAATCTAATTAATAAATAATTCTAATCAAATTAAAAGCCTAATTAAATTATATTTAATTAAATTTAAATATAGTTTAATTTCTAATCAAATTAGAAATTAGGTACGCTCAAGTCCTAATTGAATAAGGACTTATTCTTCCTTACAACTAGCTTATCCAATAAATCACTTAAACTTAATCTAATTAAGTCTAAATTAATTTTAATTAAATTTAATTTAATTAGACTTGATCTTAGTCTGATTACTTAATCAAATTAAGCTAATTAGTAATTCAATTACTAATCGATCCTCCTGAAATACTTACAATTGATCGATCATCAATCGCATTGATGATTTGATCTTTGAACGATTCTTAATCGTCGATCAACCATCTAATCAAATAATAATCTCTTATGTGTATGACCCCATAGGTTTGAACTTAAGCTAGTAATAAAGAAACCAATTTTAGTAGCAATCAAAATAACCATCTAGCAATAGTACCCGACATCCGGATAGGTCGAATATATGCAAAGCAACATTCTTAGAATCCTGGCCTATGGTTACTGTATAATTCATCCCTTTGATCAATAATGCTTAGGATGACATCGAGTTAGCTATCAACACTCATATAAGTCATCTATATTGTATTTTAAAATTTTGCAAACTTCGTGACTTCTCATGAGGATTATCAGGCCTAGGTTTTGCTAAATTGAAATACAGTGAGACATTCGCTTCTTGAAGTTAATTAGGAGCAATCAATCCCATCTTGACTCACACACTAACTCTACAAATATTTGACTATATCCAAAAATCTTTCATTGCTATATTAAAAATACAGGTAGGTTGACACCAAAGTACAGTAAGTTGCTTGCAAATCACTATGGTGATCTCAGGTCGAAGGAATACTTATATCCATTGGCCTTGGCTAGCTATTTTTGATAGTAGAGTACTATATTAATCATATTCAATACAGATATACTACTACATTTCACCTAGATGCCATACCAGTATCTCCATACTACTTGATTATGAGGATAATCAATGCATATGGCATACAACGACCTACACTCGATAGGTTATCATTCTTGTAAATAACTTATCATTTGACCGTAAATAATTTAAGAACCATCCGATAAAATCTTCTTCATCGATTAATTATAGTTCTAAGGACTTTATCATAGGATAGGAGTTTATTGAAGGAAGATAGAGCTTTAATGATGAATAAGCCAAATAACTATTATTATTTGATAATTTATATACTAATTCTAATCATCTACAACTTAGATGATTGACTTTAAGACATATTTTCTAATAATTTTCACTTGGACTAAAGCCAATCAGAACAGTATCAATTACTTATCTTCCACTTGAGTTCATAGAACTCCTTAGTTTTGAGGCCTTAGCAAATGGGTCGGTCAAGTTCTCTTTTTTCGTCGATCTTCTAAAAATCAACGTCATCCAGATCTAAAATCTAAGATGATAGTGATGCAAAATATGTTGGTTTTTCGATTCTTTAGCCAGAGCTATGGCTTCAGTGCTACGATAGGACTGGACCATCATTGGAGGGTGCCACTCCCAACTTGCTAATGAATTTTAACAACTGCACAGCTTTCATGGTAGCATCAGATGTCACGATGTACTCTACATTACTAACAAAATAGTTACAATATTCTTCTTGGAACCTTTTCAATAGATTGGTCCTCTAATTAGGGTACATTCATGACCTAATACTCTCTTGCTGTTATTATGATCTGACTAAAAACTAGAATCAAAATTTTTCATAAGTTTTAAGTCAGTATCTCCATATTTAAGTACTGGATCTTAATATTTATCAAATACTTAAGAATTATCTATACAATCTTTCAGTGATTCTCATTTGGATTAGACTGGTATCTGTTCACTATCCTTAGTGAGTATACCATATCTGATATTAAATATGGACAAATAAGATGATAGCTAAATCTTTATTTCTTATAATGCTAGAATGTCATTCTCGATTAAAAGAATGTCATCCACAGACACCACAAGGAATAACACTACAAAACTTTTTTCCCACTTACAAATGCAGGGTTTCTTTTTATTCATAACAAAGACATACGTTCAAAACATATGTTCCAACTTTGAGATAATAGCCAAATGGACTTTATAGATTTCTACCTTCCTATCTGTGCTACTCTAATCCTTTTGAAAATTCATTTATACCCAATGAATTTTATCCCTTTAGGTGAATTAACTAGTGTTCATACACTATTGATCTTTATGGACTTCAATTTGGATTTTATGGCTCCAAGCTACTTCTCAGAGTTGGATCTCTGCATAGCATCCATATAGGTGATCGGATGCTAGTTGTTCTCATCGAGCTAAATAAGATCACCATCCTGAATCTAAATACTGAAGTATCTATCTAGCTAATGCGGTATTTTACCAAATCTCCTTAAAGGTGCAAAATTTAATGGGCTCCAGATTTGATCTAATCAAATTCAATTCTATAGGTTTACTTGATTGTGTCAGTTCTTTCTACCAGTCGAACTTCCTCAAGTTCAACTTTTCAAGCATCAGTTTCTTCTCCAAGAAATTTTTTTCCAAAAAGAATGTCTTAATACTGATGAACATCTTATGTTCTTCAGCATGGTAGAACGAATAACCCTTAAATACCCATTGGACTAGGATCCAAGTTTATCTATATCCAAATCTTTGACATAGGCTGATCAACCCCAAACCTGAAGATGAGAGAGTCTAGATCTACACCTGATGCATATCCTATATAGAGTCTTTGCAACAAATTTACTCGGTGTAAATTTTTAGAGTAAAATAAATAGTCTCAAGAGTTTAATCCTGAAATAGGCAGACTAGTAAACCACATCATGGATCGAACCATGTCTAACAAAGTTTGATTTCTTCTTTTTGATAAACTATGTTCCAGAAGAAGTCCATTTTGAGAAAATTCTATTCTCTCTTAGATATGTCAAAAAAATTTACTGGATAAGTATTCGCCTCCTTGATCTAATTGAAGAGTTCTAATATCTTTACTAGTTTATTTTTCTATTTTATTATGAATTTATTTAAATATTTTAAATAATTCAGGCTAGATGCACCCATACCTAGATAGATCATCTATAATCATAATAAAATATTAATATCCTTCTTTGACACTTGAGTTTCATAAGTCCACATACATCACTATGTATGAGACTTAGAACTTTACCAGCTCTTTCATCTTTTCCAGTAAAAGATAACTTTATCATCTTCCCAAGAAGATAAGACTCATAGGGCATCAATGATTCACAATCATTAATGTCAAGATTTTCCTCTTAAGCGAACATATTTATTCTATTCTTGTCAAGATGACTAAGTCTATAATACCAAAGATAAACATCTATGATATTATCAAACTTAGATTTTTATTAAATATATACATTACACTTAACAAGCTGTGTAAATATTAAATATCATTTATTTATTATCTATTTATTATTATAATATCATTCATAATGATATTACAATAATCTTCTTTCATAGATAAATGATGATCATCTTTGGTCAAAAAGCCATGAAAGATCACATTCATTATAAATGATAGACAATAGTGACAATCACTTTAAACGACAAATTTTGAAAACATGCTCGATAATTTTTTAAGCTAGGACTGGAACAGAACTTCCATCCTTGATATTTGGGAATCTCTCACCATTTTCAAACTTTCTACTTCACTTGTAGTCTTGCAATAAAATGCATAAGACTATCAGTATTCAATACCTAGTTAGTAGAATTACATACAAAAAAATTACAAAGTATTATTATATAACATCCTTGATGAGCAACTCTTTGCTTCTTTCTCTTATTCAGCCTATCGAGGTCAAGAAAAGCAAGATAATTCTTCTTCTTATGACTTCGCTTCTAGCAGTAGAAGCACTCTGCCTGATTTGGGTTAGTTTTGAACTTTTGATTTTACTAGAGTTAGAAGCCCTAACACGAACCCTTTCATGCTGTTGAACCATATTCAACTTTCAATACTAATTATCGAAGTTGGGTCCCATAAGTATATCACTGTCTGACAGTGATCAGAGTAATTAGGGTTTAGCCTTAATTTGGAAAAAGAGAACAATGACCTAATGTGTATGAATAATTTTAAGCCTAAAGACTTGGACTTTAGTCTAAAGATTCTTCCACTATTTTATACGAATTAGTAGCCTCTACCTCCAATTCAAGAAATTACTTTAATTCTCTAGTAGGTACTAGAATCCACACAGACTACACATAGGCCCAACTTTGATCGGTCAACTCATGTGCATCTACGGATAGAATTTTTAGCCAATTATTTTTTCATACAACTTCTAGTAATTTAATTTTGCTTTAAAAACCTAATCAATAGGCTTTGGCCTCCACTGTAAGGATCCGATTAGGTCCAACCATTAATATGACTATACTTGGTGCATCTAACCAACAAATGATTAAGTCCAACTTTGGTTGGTCAACCTAACCACTATTAGAGAGATACTTTCAAATCATCATATTATGAATGATAATTCTATTAGTCAATAAGCACGAGGCCTTTGGGCCTTCAATGATTATTGAGTTAATGGACCCACTATCATCCAACTTAATGAAAGACTATGACTTAGTTATCTCCATAATTTTATCATTTTAAGAACCTAATAATTTTAAAAAATTTAAAATTTATTTATGATTTAAGGATAGAGAAGACATGAATCAAATTGCTGCTACTAACTTCACCAAGTCAAATCCTCCCACTAACTTCTCAAGTCATAGATGAGGACTAAGATCAATTTTGATCCATAGGCACCAAATTTAGTCTGACTGAATAAATTAAGTCTCACTAATTTTCTATGTGACATGGGTTAGCATGAATCAATGAGCAACCTAATCAAAAGCTGATTAACCATATTAGTCAGGTAAGTGAGAATGGCAAGGGGTCTATCAAGACTTGCCTTAGACACTATCAGAAATGGTCAAGTAAGTAGGCTACCAATTAAGAACCATCGATTTGAGAATGCCAAACTTACATTAGATACCAATTGATTTATTAGTTTTGATTTGGTTTGCCTAAAGACTCGGGCTAAATAACTGAGCCATGATCAGTATCCATTTGTTAGATGTACGGATTTTGATTAACTATAATTATTGAATTGATCTATAAAAAAGAGACCTAATCCTAATTAAATATTAATTATGTTTGATTAATTTTTTAACTTAGTCCATATTTAATCAACCCTAGGTCTAACCTAGTTAATGACCTGATCAAAGCTAACCGTTATCCTTTAACCCATGTTTTATGAAATTATCTTAGGATCTTCAAATCACAAATCTAGATCCTAAACAATCACTTAATTCTCAATTAAGTTCAAGACTTATGGGTTGGGATTTGAAACCTCAGAACTAGTTTCTAATTTCAATTTTAAAATATTTTCTAGTCTAAATAATTTACATTGAATCAAATTTAATTCATGATTTTAGATTTGATTTGTTTTAATGTTTAGATCATGTCCTAGAATTTTGAATCTAGGATTTTATAGAAAGTAAGTTTTTAATTTAAATTTTATAAAATAAATATATCAAACATATAAATTCTAGATTCAAAAAATAAAGCTACATATCAATATATTCAACTAGAGGATGCAGATCAAAACATGAAACACATCATATGGACCTCATCTAAATGATCAAAATCAAATCATAAACCATTTAATTTTAGATTTAAAATTTAAAAATAAATCATAAATTACTTTAGATCTTATCTAATATATATGATTTAGGTTATTCAGGTTAGCATATACTAAAACAACCTCTCCACTATAAGGGATAAATCTTATAGCAGGACAACCTTATAACCAGTATGTACAATCCAATATTATTTAGATTTAATCTAAAATAGATCTAACATCTATTTATTTTAGATTTAAAATTAAAAATATGAATCATAAATTTTTTTAGATTACATCTAACTTATTCATGACTTAAAAATTCAAATCAGTACATACTAGGATAATATTTTTATTGTAAGGGATTAACCTTACAGTAGGATAACCTTATATCAGTATGTATGATCTTTAATTTTTATTTTTAGATTTATTTTAATATAAATATGATCATGTCATAAAAGAACCTAGATGCTTTGATATCACTGTTGGAAAACATGTGGGGTTTCATGCTTGTATTTTAAAGCTTTTTTAAAATCTAATGCAGTGGAAGATGTAGATTAAACTATTTAATCTACTAATGTATGTGATCTAATCACTAAACTCTACATCTAGAACCTATAATATGTCATGATGCAAACATAAATCTAAAAATTAAATAAGGATGATTGGTATTGATCAAATCAATACCTTATCTAGAACTATTCTAAAAATCCTAGATCATATCTAGGTCAGATAAAAGATCAAATCTTATACCTTCATGTTGATTGAGAACACAATGATTGAATTTCAATATTGTTCTTTGTTTCTTGGAGCTACATAGTGCATCCAGCCTCTACAAATAATCTACACAAGACTGCAACATAGATTGAAGATTCGTCAAACAAAGATCCGCTCGAAGTGCTAGCTTCTACGAATTCCTCTTGATGGTTAATCAAAAAAATATTCTTCGAATCTCTTGGACACTCTAAGAATGATGAATATAAGAAGGATTACATGAGAAGTACAATCCTTGGTTGTCCTAAAAATTAGAAAATAAAAGGCTAAGAAAAATTATCCTAAGAAAAGATAAATCTTCTCTTTCAGGACATCAACCATTGATATCCTGAACACATCTCCATGTCAGAACAAGAGGAGACCTTCTCCTCTAGAATTTTCCCACGCTTCTAGATCTCTTCCTCTCTAATTTTTCTTATGAAAAAATCATAAAAAATTGAGAGGAAAAAGTTCTCAAAAGAATCTTAAGAGAAGACCATCTTCTCTTCTCTTTCTTCTCATCAAGATATGATCAAATCATGTCCAAAAGAGACCACTATTCCCCAAATTCTTAGAGCATCCATCCTCCACACCCTCTCCCTCTCTCTCTTAAATTTTTTCATAGAAAAATCACATAAAAATAAAGAAGAGAGAACCTTGAAAGAAACTACCAAGAGAAGATAATCTACTCTTACTTTTCTTTCAGGACAAGAAACAAGGTTGTCCAAAAGGAGAGATCTCATGCCCAATTGCTTGGAGTAGCAACCTCCCATGCCCCCATCTCTCTTCTCTCTATTTTCCATGGAATTCCTAAGGTTATTACACCACACATCATGAAAAGAGGCATCCTCCATTTTTATATCTAATAGAGTAGGTCAAAACCTAGTCTAATTAGGATTTCATTGAGGAGTTTTGGTGGCGTCCAACTCTTGGACGCCACCTCCTACATTTTTGGCAGGAAATACTAGAAACCAATACACAAAAATCAGGAAGAATGGGTCATACAAAAATAAGAAGGCATGGAGAAAAATTTCAAAGGGAGAGGAGAGGAGTTTTAGGTTTTAAGGACTCTATCAAATAGAATCCAACTCAAAATTTATTTTCAAATTTGATCAAATCAAATTTATTTCAAACTCCACAAAAATTAGGCATGGAATATCTTTCTTAGGCATAAAAAAAAGTTACATAAAATATCTAAAATAAAAAGTGGGCATGTGCTCTTTTAGGTGTTATAAGAAAGGAGTCCTTGTCTAACTAGGACTTTCCTATTTTGACTAGGTCAAAACCTTTTGAATCCAATTCAAAATAGTTTTGAGTTAATCTAATTAATAAGTAATTCTAATTCAATTAAAAGCCTAATTAAATTAGATTTAATTAAATTTAAATTTAATTTAATTTTTAATCAAATTAAAAATTAGATGCGCTCAAGTCTTAATTGAACAAGAACTTATTCTTCCTTGCAATCGAAGGAACCAGATCTAGAATTTTAGGGTTAGATCTTGAAACTTTTCAAGATCAGACAGCAAAAGACTAAAATTAATTAAAATTAATTTTAAATATCAAATAATATCCTAGATTTAGTATCCTATTACATGATTATGATATGATATTAAATCAGAAGTTAAACATAAGGAGGAAAATAAAATATATTGATCACATCAACATGAATCTACACTACATCTAATGCAGGTATGTAGAATAGATCAGATCTATTACCTATGCAAGTTAGACGTTCTAACTTGCTGATCCGGGTTTGAGGATGATGTTGCAAGTTGCACATGCATTTGGCCTCTAGGAGTCGTCCACATGAGCCCGTGCATAATAATCAAAAGTCCTGATGCAGAAAATCAGCACAGTATGCTAGTACTGTGCTGATCCTTTGTTGACGATCGATCTTGTGCTTCCTTCTACTGGATTTAGACTCTTCCAAAGATGAGAAGAAGGAGGAGAGATTACTGATCTAAGATACTTTCAAGTAATCTCAGAAAAGAGGAAGAAAAGAGAGGAATAAGATAACCCTAGAAGAAGACCCTTTACTTCTCTATTCTCTCACATAGACACCTAAATTGGTGTCTATGAAAACCCAATGCCCGAGAACCCTTTCCCTCTGATTTTCACATACCATAAACCCAACACCTAGATTGGTGTCTATATTGCATAAAAAATTTAAGTAAATATTTGTTCTAAATAATAAGTTATGGAAGAGCCTTGTCTAGGTCAAATTCCTAGACAAGATAGGTCAATATAAGGCAGGTTGTTGGGGTGCCCAACACTTAGGTGCCCCCTCATCATCCCATGCCATGGACCACTTGAGATTGGGGCATAAAATGCCTTCTTTTACCATGGAAAACAAAGAAAGAAAATCAAGTGTGGGCGGCACAAGGGAGGGAATCCAAGTTTGTTGCGATTCTATCACATAGAATCCAAACAAACCATAATAACTTACCTTCTTAAGCCAATGTCCATAACTTATTCCAAATAAGAGAGAGAGAGGGAGAGGGGATTCAATGCTAAAAATAAAGAGAGAATGGTGTGGGGTCATGGTGGCATAAGATATGGAATCCTAGTCATACTAAGATTCTTATTTTAGCTTGTTCAGACATGATTTCTCAAACCAAATCAAACCAAAATAAATTAAACCTAATTAAATTAGGTCTTAAACTAATTAAAAATTTATTTAAATTAAATTAAATTAAATTAAATTTTGATTTAATTTTTTAATTAAATTAAAAAATTAGGTTGACCTAAGTTCTAGTTGAACTAGAACTAGTTCTTCCTTGCACTTGGCTTATCCAATAAACTAATTGAACTTGATCCAATCAAGTCCAAACCAAATCTAATTAAATTATATTTAATTAAAATTAATCTTAGTCCTTTAGTTTAATCAAATTAAGCTAATTAGTAATTAAATTGCTAATCAATCCTTCTATAATTGCACTAGGTTAAACATCAATCGTATTGATCGTTTAACCTTAGAACGATTCTTAATCTTTGACCAACCATCGGATCAAATTATGAACTCTAATGTGTATGATCTCATAGATATGAACCTAAGCCAGTAGTACAATAATAAATTTTTATACCAGTTGAAGTGACCATCTAGCAATGCTATCCGACGGTCAGATAGGTCGAATGTGTAGAACAATATTCTTAGAACCCATATGGATATAGTTTACATATAATTCATCCTCTTGACCAAAATGCTCGTAGGACACGTCAGAGTTTAACTGTCAACTTTGATCAGATTGTTCATATTATATTTTAAAATATCAAATCCATCTGATGGATTACCCTAGCCAAAGTTTTGCTATATTGAAATACAGTGATACATTGTTCTCTAACTCTTGGAGTGGTCAATCCCATCTTGATCACATACCAACCTTATAAGTACTTCACTGTATCCAAAAGCTTTCCAATACTAAATTAGAAATTTAGTTATTCTAGTACCAAAGCACAGTGAGTTGCTTGCAAATCACTAAGGTGATCTCAGGTCTAAGAGATACTTATATCTATGTCCCATCAGAGACATTTTCGATAATAGAATGTTTAAAGTTGGTCACGTTCAATGATGATGTATCCTTACATCTCATCTGTATGCCATACCAATGTCTCCACACTCATTGGTTAAGAGGACAACCAACCTATATCGTATATAGCGATCTATGCTCGATAGATGTTGTCATCCTAATTAACAACCTATCATTTGATCATGAACTATTTTAAGAACTAATCGATAAATTCTCTCTTTATCGAAACTAAATAGTTTTAAAGACTTCATCACGATAATGAAGTTTGTTAGAAGATGAATACTTGGTGATAAAATAATTCTAAAAATATATTTAATTAATTAATTAATCAATTATAAATATAATATAGCATAACCATTAATAGGCTGATGATTGACTTTGGGACACATTTTTCAATAACTTTCACTTATCCTAAATCCACTCGGCACCATATCTAATATCTATCTTCGACTTATGGTTGTCAAACTCCTTTATTTTCAGAGCTTCAGTGAAGGGATCAGCTAGGTTCTTCTTTCCATCCATCTTCTAAAGGACGACGTCACCTCAATCCATGAACTCTTAGACCAGATGGAAGTAGCGCAGAATAAGCTTTATCCACTAGTGTGCCTTTGGTTCCTTCGTCTGAGCTATGGCACCAGTGCTGTTGCAGTAGAGCAGGATCGGACCATCTAGGGAGGATGCTACTCTGAGCTCGGTGATAAACATCCTCACCCACATAGCTTTCTTCGCGACATCTGATGCTGTAATGTACTCTACTTTGCAAATAGAGTCTACCACAGTATGTTACTTGGAACTCTTTCAGTAAATGGCTTCACCATTTGAAGTAAAGATATATCCCAACATGCTTCTACTATCATCATGGTCAAATTGAAAGCTAGAGTCTGTAAACTCCATAAGTTTCAGATCTGACTCACCATTATCCAACCATTAGTTCTTAGTATTTCTCAAATACTTAAGAATGGCTTTAACCATTTTTCAATAGTTTTTTCTAGGGTCAAACTGGTATCTACTCGCTACTCCTAGTGAGTATGCCATGTCTTATCTCATACATGCCATGGCGTACATGATAGATCCCACTACTGAGACATATGGGGCTCTACTCATATGCTCTCTCTCTTTAGGAGTTGTCAGATAATTCTTCTTAGAGAGAGAAATTTCATGGCCTATGGTGTTGAAAAATATGTCTTATAGCCAATCATCTAAGTGATAGATGATTGAAATTAGTATATGAATTATCTAATAATAATAATTATTTGGCTGATTTATCATAGAAGTTCTATCTTCCTTAAATGAACTTCTAAATTATGATGAAGTGTATAGAACCATAATCAATCGATAAAGAAGGATTTATTGGATGGTTCTTAAATTATTCATGATCAAATGATAAGTTATTAATAAGGATAATAACTTATTGAGTGTAGGTCGCTGTATGCCATATGCATTGATTGTCTTCGCAACTAAGTGGTATGGAGACACCGGTATAGCATCCAGGTAAGATGTAGGAGTACATCTACACTGAACGTGACCAATGTAGCACTCGACTATCAAGAGTAGCTAGCTAAGACCAATGGATATAAGTGTCCCTCCGATCTAAGATCACCATGGTGACTTGCAAGCAACTCACTATACTTTGGTGTCGGACTGCGTGTATTTCTAATATAGGATCAAAAGATTTTTGGATATAGTCATGTACTTATGAAGTCAGTGTATGAGTCAAAATAGAATTGACCGCTCCTGATTAGCTTCAGGAAAAGATTGTCTCATTGTGTTTCAATTTAGCAAAACCTAGGCCTGGGTAATCCTCGTGAGGAGTCACGAGATTTGCAAAATTTTGAGACATAATAGAGATGACTTGTATGAGTATTGATAGCATACTCAAAGTCATCTTAAGTATTATTGATCATAGGGATGAATTATATGCTAACCATGGGCCAAGGTTCTAAGAATGTTGCTTTGCATACATTCGATCTATTCGGATGTCGAAAACCATTGCTAGATGGTTACTTCGACTAGTACAGAAATTGGTTTCTATGCTACTGGCTTAGGTTCGAACCTATAGGATCACACACATAAGAGATTGTAACTTAATCAAATGGTTAATCGATGATTGAGAATCGTTCTAAGGTCAAACATTCAATGTGATTGATGTTTGACCTAATGCAAATATTGCAGAAGGTTCGATTAGCAATTGAATTGCTAATTGGCTCAATTTGATTGAGCAATCGGGCTGAGATCAAGTTTAATTAAATTAGATTCAATTAGAATTAGTTTGGATTTAATTAGATTAAGTTTAATTGATTTATTGGATAAGCCAATTGCAAGAAAAAAATAATTTTTAGTTGGGCTAGGATTTGAGTGCACCAAATTCATAATTGAGTTAGAATTTAAATTAGATTTAAATATGGTTTAAACCTAACTTAATTAGATTTTTGGTTGGACTAGGATCACCCATAATTAAGATTGCACTAATCATTTTATAATTGGATTAAAAATTGGTTTGACCTAGTCTTCCTAATAAATAAGGTGCCTCCTATTTTTTTGGGGTGAACATTATATCCTTGGGTTTCTCCACAAAAATTCAAGTGAAAATAGAGGAGGAGGCATGGGAAATTGAGGGGCCAAGTTTCTTGAAAGAGACTATTCAATTAAGATATCAAAAGTTGATGTCTTGTAGAGACAAAGGTAAGAGAAGATTGTCTTCTCTTATAGTTTTCTTTCAAATTTTTTTCTTTCTGATTTATGTGATTTTTATGTGATAACAATTTGAGAGAAATAGGTAGAGAGCATGGTGGATTAATGCTCCAATGAGTTGGGGCATGGTGTTTTGGTTTGGACTTGATTGATCTTATCCTGATGAGAGAAGAAGAAGAGAAGAAGGTCTTCTCTTAGGGTTTTTTTGAGAATCTTTCTTCTCCATCTTTTGTGAGGTTTTTATCATCAGTAAAATCAGAGAGAGAGAGAGAGAGGCCTATAGAGTATGAAAAATGATTGAAGAGAAGGTCTCCCCTTGTCCTAGCATGGGGATGCATTTAGCACATCAAAGGTTGATGTGCTGAAAGAGAAGATCTATCTTCTCTTAGGACTATTTTTTATACATTTTATATTTTGATTTTTAGGAGATCCAAGAGTTAGATTTCTCCCTCAATCCTCTATTTATTCTTCACCTCCTGGAGGTTCCAAGAGATCTAAAGAATATCTATTTGATTAACCATCAGGAGGGATCCGCAAGAAGCTAGCACTTCGAGCGGATATTCATTCGACGAACCTCCAATTTTGTCGTAGCCTCATATGGATCTCCAATAGAGGCCAGATGCATGTGCGGCTCTAAAGGCAATAACCAAAATTAACCAAGAAGTTTTCAACCCATGCAAGGTAAGAGATTTGATCTCTTTTCTCACCTAGATGTGATCTAGGTTTCAGATCTAGAATCATTCTAAATCTGGGGTATTGATTTGATCAATACCAAACTCTTTTATTTTTAGATTTAGAATGCATTATGACATGTTATAGATCCTAAATATAGGATTTAGTAATTTGATTTCATAAATTTATAAATTAAATAGTTTAATTTATAACTCACTACGTTATTTTTCAAAAAGGTTTTGAAATTTATGCATGAAATCCTGCATATTTTTCTACAATCGGAAGATAGCCCTTTTTGAATTTTTTCATGCTGAACCTCTTCAGCTCAGTATCTATGTACGGGGATTAGGATAACCCAAGTATCCTTTTAGATCTATCCCCATAGATCCTCAACCCTAGGATGTAGGATGCTTCATCCAAGCCCTTCATGGAGAATTGTGATGACAACCAGACTTTTATTTTCTATAGTGCGGAAATGTTATTCTCAATTTGGAGAATGTCATCACATACAAGATAAGAAATACTACTACTGGACCATTTGTCCATTTATAAATGCAGGACTCTTCTCCATTCTTAACAAAGCCATACATTTTGATCACCTTATCAAAATGCATGTTCCAACTCCGAGATGCCTGCTTCAATCCATAAATGGATCTCTGAAGCTTACACACCTTGGACTCATCTATAAATATGAAGCCCTCGGGTTGTATCATATACACCTCTTCAGTCAGCTCTCCATTTAGAAAAATTGTCTTCACATCCATTTACTAGATCTCATAATCTAGATGGATAGCTATTACAAGCATTATTTGAATGAATTTGAGTATTGCCATAGGGGAGAACATCTCGTCATAGTCAATACCATAACATTGACGATACCCCTTGGAAATCAGACAGGCTTTATACATCTCCACCTTTTCATCTACGTCCCTTTTCCTTTTGAAGACCCACTTACACTCAATGAATTTAACCCCTTTAGGTGGGTCAATCAATGTCCACACATCATTGATCTTCATGGACTCCATTTTGAATTTTATGACCTCAAGCCATTTTTTATAATTGGATCTCTGCATTGCATCCATATAGGTGATCGGATCTTCATCATTCTCATCGAGTTTGATTGGATCACCATCCCAGATCAAGAAATCATAGTATCTATTCAGATGATGTAGTACTCTACTAGATCGCCTTAATGGTGCAGGTACATTAGACTTTGGATCTAATCTAATCAAATCCAACTCAGGCTCAGCTATAGGAGTCAGTTTTTTTACCTATTGAACTCCATCAAGTTTTATCTTAGAGGCAATAGTTTCTTTACCAAGAAACTTCTTTTCCATAAAGATTGCTTTACGACTAATGAACACCTTTTGTTCATCAGTATGATAGAAATAGTATCCTTTGATCTCTTTTGGGTACTCTATAAATGTGCACTTGTTAAACCTAGGTTCAAGTTTATCTGTAACTAACCATTTGACATAAGTCGGGCACCCCCAAATTCTAAGGTATGAAAATGCTGGCTTACGCCTATGGAATCTTAACTACAGACTTACTTGGAATCCTATTTAGTAGATAATACGCCGATTTGAGTGCTTATCCCCAAAAGGATATCGACAAGCTAGCAAAATCCATCATGGATTAGACCAAGTCTAACAGAGTCTGATTCCTCCTTTTAGATACACTATTATGCTGTGGTATTTCTGGAGGAGTCCATTGAAAGAGACTCTCATTCTCTTCTAGATATTTAAAAAACTCATCAGAAAGATATTTTCCTCCTCGATCAAATTGAAGAGTTTTAATACTCTTCCCAATTTATTTTCTACTTTACTTTGGAATCGTTTGAACATTTCAAATGAATCTGACTTGTATTTCATCAGATAGACATATCCATATCTTGATAGATCATCTATGAAAGTGATAAAGTAGAAATATCTACCTCTGACATTTATGCTCATTGGTCCACATACATTAGTATGTATGAGACCTAAGAGCTCAGTGGCTCTCTCATTTTTTTCAGTAAAAGATGATTTGGTCATTTTACCAAGAAGATAGGACTCACAGGTTAGAAGTGCTTCACAATCACTAACTTCAAGGATTTTCTCTTAAATCAATATATTTATCCTGTTCTTGTTTATATGACCTAGCCTATAATTTCATAAGTAGATATCTGATACACTATCTAATCTAGGATGCTTGCCAATTGAATAGACTACGTTAACAGATTGTGATAGCATATACACACTATTGTTCAAACATCTATAGAAAATAGTAACATCATTCATAATAATATTATAAACTTATTTTTTATTAAAATTTTATAATCATTTTTGGCCAGAAGGCCTATAAAAATGATATTTAAAAAGAAACTAGGATAAAAATAACAATCACTAAGAACAAAGGTATGTGACTCCAATACAAGTTTTAGGATTCCTAAAACTAGAACTGGAACTGATCTTCCATCTCCAACATTCAGAAATCTTTTGCCTTACTCGAATCTCCTACTGACCTGCAATCCCTACAATGAATTGCAAATATAGTAAGAGATACTGGTATCCAATACCTCATCAGTAATATCATAAATAAAAAAATTATAAGAAATTATCATATAAATATCTTGCACAGCAATAGCTTGCTTCTTTCTCTACCTATTTGAATCCAGGAAGATAATATGCTAAGAACAATTCTTCTTTCAGTGCCCTTGCTTCTTGCAAAAGAAGGATTCAGCTTGACTTTTATCGAACTTGATCTTCCTGGTCTAGCCCTGCACAAATGTCCCAACCAGAACTTGCATCTTCTTTGCTTTCTTCTTCTTGTTCTTCTTCTCTTTCTTAAAGGGTTGAGAACTAGAAGACAAACCTTTCACTAAGTTCACCGACTCTTTTTAGAGTTGGTAATCTTTCTCAAAGTTTTGAAGCAACCCTAGTAACCTGTGGTAGTGTACTTTAGGCTTTGTCATTCTGAAATGAGTAAGGAATGGAAGACAAGACTTGGGTAGTGAGTTCAGTATTGCATCCTTCCCAAATTATTTATGCAAGAAAAAATCGAGCTTGCTTAATCGCTCTATCAGCTCAATCATGTACAGTACATGATTAGTGATAGAAGCTCCATCCCACATCCTATCATTGAAGATGGTACAACTAGTCTTATGCCTCTCCACATCATTGGGTGTGCCAAAGGAATCCTCCAATATTTGAAGCATTTTCTTTGGCTGAGCTGTGTTAAATCTACGACTGAACTTATCGCTCATAGCAGCCAGCATAATGCAGCACACCATGGTTCGATCATTGAACTACTTCTGATAAGTATCTCTAACTATCTCACGTGCATTGGGAGCTAACACCTCAGGTGCAAAATCCGTCAACACATATAGGATCAAGTCATGCTCCAGGACTATCTTCAACTTTCAGTACCAACTATCGAAGTTAGGTCCCACCAACTTATCATTGTCCAACAATGATCGGAGCGATAAAAAAGTGGCCATATCTACATAAAAAATTCATAATCTAATTAGTAATTAATTCATTAAACCTAAAGATTTGGACTTAATCAAAAAGTTCTTCCACTATTTTATTCAAATTGGTAGCCTCTACCTCTAATTCAAGAAATTATCCTAATTTCTTAGTAGGTACTAGAATCCATATAGACTTCACGCAAACCCAACTTTGCTTGGCCAACCCATGTACATCTAAGGATAGGTTCATAATCAATTATTTCTTCAAATAATTTTTAATAATTAAATTTTGCCTCAGTCTCTAATTAGTAGGCTTTGGCCTCCATTGAAAAGATTTGGTTAGGTCCAATCATTAACATGACCATACTTGGCCTATCTAACCAATGAATGATTAGGCCCAACTTTGGTTGTCTAACCTAGCCATCATTTAGAAAGATGTAACCAAAAAATCATATAATGAATGATAATTCTATCAATTGATAAGCACCAGGCCTTTAGTCCTCTAATGATTATCCAACTAATGGATCCATTATCATCTACTTAATGGAAGGCTATGATCCAATTATCAACATAACTCTTTCATTTTAAGAACCTAATAATTTTAGAAGATTTTAATTTAAGAAAGAGAAAAGATCAAATAAACTAGTTTATTATGATCCTTCCAATGGCTTCACCAAGTTAGCTTAAGGAAGACTATTTATAGGCTGGTCTAGGAGCACCTAAATCAATCACACTGATTTACCTAGCTGACATGGGTCAACTCGAATAGTCAAGTGATCCAATCAAAACATAATCTCACCAAGAGGCCAGGTAAGTTCGATTGGTGGGAGGGTCAGCCAAAGCTTGCCTTAGATGCCATTAGAAATGGCTAGATAAGCGGGCTATCAATTAAAGACTAACGGTCTGATTTATCTTAGACACTAAATGATTTAACTAGTTTCAATTAGATCAACCTAACAGTTCGTACTGGACTGCATAGCCAAGAATCAAGTCCATCTTGGATCTTGTTAAAGACATAGACTTGATCAACTACAACTATTATAATTGATCTAAAGAATTTTTGACCTAATCTAAGATAACAATTGATTAGATTTAGTCAATTCTCTAATTATGTCCATTCTTTAATCTAACCCTAGGTCTAATCCAATTAATGGACCTAATCTCCACTAACCAATTTAATCCAATGTGTTATGATTTCTATCTTAGGATCTTCAATTCACAATCCTAGATCCTAATCAAAGAACTTCTTAATTCTTAATTAAGTTTTGGGCTGAGGGTTGGGGTTTGGCTTCTCAAAAATAATTTTTATATTTATAAAATATTTTTACAATATGATTCTACCAACCAAGTTGCATGTTTGATTCATAATCAATATGCAAGAAAGATAAGCATGAAACTACTTTAGATCTAATCAAAATAGGTTCATGTAATTGAAATAATTTCAACTCTAATCAATCATAAATTATCATAGATTAAATCTAACATATTTATGATGATTAAAATTAGACTAAAATATTTTTAATTAGATTATCAATTTTTTTAGATCTAATCTAAAATTTTATGATCAATATTTTAGATCAGCACATACTAGAACAACCTCTCTACTGTAAGGGGTAAACCTTATAGCAAGATAACCTTATAGCAGTCCGTGCAATCTAAAACTTTTATTTTTAGATCTAAAACTATTTTAAATTAAAAAAATTATAAATAAAATTAGATCACATCTGACAAATTTATGATAAAAAGTAAATCTATACGAACTAGGATAACCTCTCCATTATAAGGGATAAACCTTACAGTAGGATAATCTTATAATCTATTCATCTAATCTGATTTCTAATTTTAGATTTAACAATTAGATTATAAATTAGATCTAATCTAAAAAATAATCTAAACATGCATAAAAAATTAGGCAATAAATAACCTGGCTCCGATACCAATTAAAGGAACCAAATCTAGGATATTCTCTGATATTTAAAATTAATTTTGACCCATAGGTTTTAGGATCGTTACCTGGCTCTGATACCAATTGAAGAAATCAGATCTAGAATTTCAGAGCTAGATCTTAAAATTTTTTCAAGATCAGGCAACAAAAGACTAAAATTAATTAAAATTAATTTTAAATATCAGAGAATATCTTAGATCTAGTATTCTATTACATGATTATGACATAACATTAAATCAAAAATTAAATATAAAGAGAAAAATAAAATATGTTGATCACATCAACATGCATCTAAACTACATCTAATGCAGGTATGTAGAATAGATCAGATCTATTACCTATGTAAGTTAGATGTTCTAACTTGCTGATCTAAACTTGTAGATGATGTTGTAAGTCGTACATACATCCGACCTTTAGGAGTCATCCACATGAGCCCATGAATTATGATTAGAAGTCTTGATGCAGAAAATCAGCATAGTATGCTAGTACTGTGCTGATCTTTCTTTTACGATCGATCTGATGCTTTCTTCTTTTAGATTTGGACTCCTCTAAAGATGAGAGGAAGGAGGAGAGATTACTGATCTAATACACTCTCAAGTAATCTCAAAAAGGAGGAAGAAAAGAGAGAAACAAGATAACTCTAGAAGAAGATCCTCTTCTTCTTCTCTGTTCTCTCACCTAAACACCTAGATTGGTGTCTATGAAAATCCAATGCTTAAGAACCCTTTCCCTCTAATTTTTACATATCCAAAACCTCTCTCAAAGGTCTATATTCCATGAAAAATTTAAGAGATAATTTATTTTAAATAATAAGTTATGGAAGAGCCTTGTTTAGGTCAAATTTCTACACAAGGTAGGTCAATATAAGGCAAGTTGTCGGGGTGCCCAACACTTGGGCGCCCCCTCCTCATCCCATGCCATGGACCACCTAAAATTGGTGCACAAAATGCCTTCTTTTATCATGGAAAACAAAAAAATGAAATTAGGTGTGGGCAACACAAGGGAAGGAATCCAAGTTTGTTGGGATTCTATCACATAGAATCCAAACAAACCACAACAACTTACCTTCTTAAGCCAATGTCCATAACTTATTCAAAATAAGAGAGAGAAAGGAAGAGGGGATGTGTGTGAAAGGTAGGGGAGAGGAGATTCAATGCCCAAAATAAAGAGAGAATGAAGTGGGGTCAAGGTGGGGTCAAGGTGGCACAAGGTATGGAATCCAAGTCATACTAGGATTCTTATTTTGACATATTCAAACATGGTTTCTAAAACCAAGTCAGACCAAAATAAATTCAACCTAATTAAATTAGGTCTTAAACTAATTAAGGACTTATTTAAATTAGATTAAATTAGTTTTAATTTTCATTTAATTTTTTAATCAAATTAAAAAATTACGTTGACCCAAGTCCTAGTCGAACTAGGACTAGTTCTTCCTTGCACCTGGCTTATCCAATAAATTATTGAACTTGATCCAATCAAGCTCAAACCAAATCTAATTAAATCATATTTAATTATCCTTATTTTCAATCCTTTGGCTTAATCAAATTAAGCTAATTAGAAATTAAATTGCTAATCGATCCTCCTACAACACTTGTACTAGATTAAACATCAATCGTATTGATCGTTTAACCCTAGAACGATTCTTAATCATTGATCAACCATCTGATCAGATCATGAACTCTAATATATGTGACCTCATAGGTCTAAACCTAAGCTAATAGCATAGAAACAAATTTCTATATCAGTCAAAGTAGCCATCTAGCAATGGTATCCGACGGTCGGATAGGTCGAATGTGTAGAACAACATCCTTAAAAGCCATTTAGATATAATTTTCATATAATTCATCTCCTTGACTAAAATGCTAGTTGGACATCTCAGAGTTGAACTATCAACTCTGATTAGATTATCCACATTATATTTTAAAATATTAAATTCATTTGATGGATTATCCTAGCTAAGATTTTGCTATATTGAAATATAGTGATACATTATTCCTAACTCTTGGAGTGGTCAATCCCATCTTGATCACACACCGACTTTGCAAGTACTTGACTATGCCCAGAAGCCTTCTATTACTGAATTAAAAATTCAGTTAGTCCAGTACCAAAGCACAGTGAGTTGCTTGCAAGTCTTTGAGGTGATCTCAGGTCTAAGAGACACTTATATCTATATCCCATCAAAAGATAATCTCGACAGCAGAATGCTTTAAAGTTAGTCATGTTCAATGATGATGTACCCTTACATCTTACTTGTATGCCATACCAGTGTCTTCACACTCATTAGTTAAGAGGATAACCAACCTATATTGCATACAATGACCTATGCTTAATAGATGCCGTCGTCCTAATTAACAGCTTATCATTTGGTCGTGGACTATTTTAAGGACTAATCGATAAATTCTCTGTTTATCAAAGCTAAATAGTTCTAAGAACTTCATCACAATAATGGAGTTCGTTAGAAGATGAATACTTTATGATAAAAAAAATATCAAAAATATATTTTATTAATTAATGAATCAATTATAAATACAATGTAACACAATCATCAACAGGCTGATGATTGACTTTGGAACATATTTTTCAATAAGTTCCACTTGTCCTAAAGCCACTTGGTATAGTATTTAATATCCATCTTTGACTTATGGTTGTTAAACTCCTTTATTGCTAGGGATTTTATAAAGGGGTCAGCTAGGTTCTTCTTTCCATCGATCTTTTGAAGATCAATGTCACCTCAATTCACGATGTCTCAGACCAAATGAAAGCGGCATAAAATATGCTTCGTCCACTAGTGTGCCTTTGGTTCCTTCGCCTGAGCTATGGCACCAGTGCTAGTAGAGCCAGACCGAACCATCTAGGGAGGGTACTACTCTAAGCTCGGTGATAAAATTTCTCAGCCACACAGCTTCCTTCGTGGTATCTGATATTGCGATATACTCTGCTTCGCAAATAGAGTCTGCCATAGTATGTTGCTTGAAATTCTTCCAGTAGATGGCTCCCCCATTTAGAATAAAGATATATCCTGACATACTTCTGCTGTCATCATGGTCAGATTGAATACTGAAGTCCGTAAATCCTATAAGTTTTAGATCTGACTCACCATAAACCAACCATTGGTTCTTAGTATTTCCCAAATACTTAAGGATGACTTTAACCACTTTCCAATAATTTTTTTCAGGATCAGACTAGATCTACTCACTACTCCTAGTGGGTATGCCACGTCTGGTCTCGTACATATTATGGAGCACATGATAGATCCTACTATCGAGGCATATGAGACTCTACTCATATGTTCTCTCTTCAGGAATTGTTAGATAATCCTTCTTAAAGAGAAAATTTTCATGGCCTATCTGGAGATAGCCCTTTTTAGAATTTTTTATGCTGAACCTCTTCAGCATAGTATCTATATACATGAACTGGAATAATCCAAGCATCCTTTTAAATTTATCCCTATGGATCTTCATCCATAGGATGTAGGATGCTTCACCTAAGTTCTTTATGGAGAACTATGATGACAACCAAATTTTTATTCCTTGTAGTACATGGATGTCATTTTCGATTAAGAGAATGTCATCTACGTACAAGATAAGAAATACTACTACTGGACCATTTGTATATTTGTAAATGCAGGACTTTTCTTCATTCTTAACGAAGCCATACATTTTGATCACTTTATCAAAACACATGTTCCAACTCCAAGATGCTTGCTTCAATTCATAAATGAATCTCTGAAGCTTGCACACCTTGGACTCATCTATGGATGTGAAGCCCTCATATTGTATCATATACATCTCTTCAGTCAGCTCTCCATTTAGGAAAGCTGTCTTCACATCCATCTACCAAATCTCATAATCTAGATGGATAGCTATTGCAAATATTATCCGAATGGATGAGTATTGCCATAGGAGGAAACATCTCATCATAGTCAATACCATAATATTGACGATATCCCTTGGCAATCAGACGAGCTTTATAGGTCTCCATCTTTCCATCTATGCTATTTTCTCTTTTGAAGAGCCACTACACCCAATGGGTTTAACTCCTTCGGGTGGGTCAACCAATATCCATAGATCATTGACCTTCATGGACTTCATTTTGGATTTCATGGCCTCAAGCCATTTCTCAAAATTGGATCTCTGCATAGCATTTATATAGGTAATTGGATCCTCATCATTCTCATTGAGTTTGATGGGATCACCATCCTGGACCAAAAAATCATAGTATCTATCCAAATGATGTAGTTCTCTACCAGATCGTCTTAATGATATAGATATACTAGGCTCCAGATCTAATATAATTAAATCCAACTCAAGTTCAGTTATAGGTATCAATTTTTCTACCTATTGAACTTCATCAAGTTCTATCGTAGAGACAACAGTTCCTTCATCAAGAAACTCTTTTTTCAAAAAGGTTGCCTTAAAGCTGATGAATCCCTTTTATTTATTAGCATGATAGAAATAGTATCCTTTGGTCTCTTTTGGGTATTGTATGAATGTGCACTTATCAGGCCTAGGTTCAAGTTTATCTATAACTAACCGTTTGACATAAGCCGGGCACTCTCAAATCCTAAGGTGTGAAAGTGCAGGCTTATGCCCTATCCATATCACATATGGAGTCTTAACTGCAAACTTACTTGGAATCTTATTTAATAGATAACATGCCGATTTAGGTGCATATCCCCAAAAGGATATCAACAACCTAGCAAAATCCATCATGAATTGGACCTGGTCTAATAGAGTCCAATTTCTTTTTTCAGACACACCATTATGCTATGGTATTTTTGGAGGAGTCTATTAGGAGAGAATCCCATTCTCTCCTAGATATGTGAGAAACTCATCGAAAAGATATTCTCCTCCTCAGTCAGATCAAAAAGTTTTAATACTCTTCCTAGTTTATTTTTCTACTTCACTTTGAAATCATTTGAATATTTTAATTGAATCTGACTCATGTTTCATCAGATAGACATATCTATATCTGGATAGATCATCTGTGAAAATAATGAAGTAAAAATATCCACCTCTGGTACTTGTGCTTATTGGTCAACATACATCAATATGTACTAGACCTAAGAGCTTAGTGGCTCTCTCATCTTTTTCAGTAAAAGATGACTTGATTATTTTACCAAGAAGATAGGACTTACAGGTTGGAAGTGATTCACAATAACTAACTTTAGGTATTTTCTCTTGAGTCAATCTATTTATCCTATTCTTATTTATATGACCTAGCCTATAGTGCCATAAGTAGATATCTGATATACTATCTAATCTAGAGTGCTTGCTAATTGAATAGACTATATTAACAGGTTGTGATAGCATATACACATCATTATTCAAATGTCCATAGAAAATAGTAACATCATTCATAATGATATTACAAACTTGTTTCTTTATTAAAATTTTATAATTATTTTTGGCTAGAAGGCCTACAGAAATGACATTAAAAAAGAAACAGGGACAGAAATAAAAATCACTAAGAACAATGATATGGAACTTAAATATAAGTTTTAGGATTCCTAAAGCTAGAACTGAAATTGATTTTCCATCTCTAACATTCAGAAATCTTTCGCCTTGCTCGAATCTTCTACTGACCTGCAACCCCTGCAATAAATTACAAATATGGTAAGAACTATCGGTACCCAATACCTAGTCAGTAATATCATAAATAGAAAAATTGTAAGAAGTTATCATATAAAAATCTTGCCTAGCAATAACTTGCTTCTTTCTCTGCTTGTTCGGATCTAGGGAGGCAATGTACTGAGGATAATTTCTCTTTCAGTGCTCCCACTTCTTGCAAAAGAAGCATTTAGCTCAACTCTTATCGGGCTTGATCTTCCTGGTCTAGCCCTGCACAGATGTCCCAGTCTGAACTTGTACCTTCTTTGCTTTATTCTTCTTATTCTTCTTCTCTTTCCTAAAGGGTCGGTGTTAGATAGTGTGCCCTAGAAGCCAGAATTGGCTGACACTTGTAATACACTTCTAGGGACAAAATTATAATTTTGACTATAAATAATAAAATAGGTTATTTTCTATCATAAATGTGTATTTAGTATCTGTGATATATTCCTTGAGTTAATGGTAATGATAATTCTTATTTCAAGAGTTAAAAATTTAAGACAAGAATTTTTATTATTAACTCATAAAATGCTCCTAACCATAGGATCATCATGAGGATGGTAATTGATCTAAAAGATTGATGTACAATCGCTTCTTCATAGTAGATGAGTCTTGAGTCTACGGTGTAGAGACACCAGAGCGAGAGTATAGGTACTCATTAGAGAATGAAGACACTGAGCGTGACCACCTCAGACAGTCATAAGAAAGTCTACCTTCTCATCGATGACTGACTCGAAGCTACAGTGGTGTGTTTGGTTCTTCTACCTGAGGTGCATCGACAATTCACCTTGAGGATGTTATAGTTTGACTACACCATGACTCGATCTCCTAGCCATTCAGAATCCTATGGTGTATGTTGGCTATAGCATGTTCATTGTAGGAATTGGATTGCACTAAGAGAAAATCTATCTACCTCGGTGGATGAGGAGCAGCCCTATGATAATCATGAGAATCAAGTCCATAAGCCCATGACCAGGGTAGAGTGAAATAATAGAAAGAGTTTCTATTAAGATTTTTACATCAGACTTGAATCGAATGATTAAATCATATGATAGAAATTAGGATTTGACGAGTTCACGTTAACCCTAATTTGATTGGAGCTCAAGATAGAAGAACTTAATCACATAAGTAGTTGCACCAAGAGGTTCATTTTCAATTTTGATGGATTGCCACCATATACTGCTAGGTGTCACTGGTGGATTTTGGAAGCAACTAGAATGATTTAGATGATCAATCATTCTAGTTGTCTGAATCAAAAAGAGTTCTAATCCATCGAAAGGAGTTTCGATGATGTCAATGATAGAGATCGCGATATATCCTATCACATATCACCATACAGAACTGAATCTAACTGGATCATACAAACAAAGATTTGAATCTAGATATCATCAATTAGACTAATCCAATTCAATTAATTTGAATAAGATTCAATTAGGTTCAAGGAAGTCGTGCTAGCATACGATTGAGCCTAACATTCTCCTTCTATTATCATTAAAAGTTGTCTTGACCGAGCTAAATGTATTTGTGCTCACTTAGGTACCTTTACTTGATCTAACTAGAGCTTGTCCAGATCAGAAAAGGATTGTCTTAATTTATAAGATAAATTTGAGACAACACCTACCATTTTTCGTCACCTGCTAATTCTTGTCTTTTGACTTTGGTCAAATGTTGACCTTTGATCTTTGGTCATTTGCCCATGTGTCATGCACCTATTGGAGAGTAGATAGGGGCTTGTCCCCTTGCTAGATTTTGGAAAGGAGGGGGTGCATGCCTAGGGAGGCATGCACCCATGGATAGGGATGCCTGAGTCCCATCTACAGATGGGACTCCAGGTTGCTTCTTGGTTTCTACTTAGGTGGCCTATAACTATAAACTTTGACCAGTCTTAGGCGCTATCTGAGGATGAATTAGTGGGGCTCTCATCTAACTGGATCAGGTGATGTCCTTCCACCAATCAGATTTAGATCTGATTGTACGAAGCAACATGATTGGCCGAGATAATGTGGCACTGCATGGCGTAGCAAGGTCTATATAAATCCTGTCTGCATCCAACTTTCAAAGAGTTCTCTCTTAGCCCATGCCCCAAGGCTGTTCCTCTCCCTCCTCCATGCCATCTTCTGATTCTCTCTCTCCTCTTCATGTTCAAGGAAAGTTGGGCTTTAGTTTGGTGCGATCCAGGCAAGAAAAAGCTGACGAAAAAAGAAGAAGGCAGCACTGCTGCAGAGATGACTGTAGATCTTCAAAAGGAGTTTTGAATATCCTCCAAATCAGATCTAGATCTAATTTTTAGAGAGGTGACAAAGAAGGAGATCTCTAGATCCAATCTGAGTGGATGCTAGTAGAGGCTAGGCGCTTGCGTGGCTAGATCCAGAACCTCAGGCAATCAACAGGATCATCAAAGGGTAATCTGATTATCCAGCATCAAGGTATAAATTCAATCAGATTTAATTTATTTTTATTTTTATTTATTAGATCTATAAAATTAGATCTGAAATATCTCAGATCTGATCTAAATATATGAGAGAAATCTTTGAAATATCTCTCTTGATCCAATCAAATTTGAATAAACCTGATCCAAAAAATCAAAATTTTTTCTTCAACTGGTATCAGAGCTAGGTTCTCTAAATTATTTAGATTTAATTTTTATTTATTTTTAATTTAAAAATTAGATGATTTTAAATATCACATAAGATGTGATTAGATCTAAAATCAAAAAAATTAAAATTAAATAATATAGATCTAAGTTCTACAATATGCATGATTAGTTGTAAAATAGAATAGTTCCATACATTGTCTTGTATGATCATGATTTATTAAATTATAATTTTAGATCTATTTGTTTTTTATTTTTTGGTGATTATAAATATTATAATAAAATCTAAAGATAGAAAATAAAATTATTTAATTTTTAGATCATATGAGATATGATAAATGCATAATTGGACTAGTTGTAGAATAGTTCTACATAATTGTTTAGATTAGAATTTATTTTTATGTGATTAATTTAAATTTAATTTTTTAGATAATTATGAGATAATTAAGATCTGAAAAATATGCATGATATAATACATGAGATGTATGCAAAACATGGATAAAGTTAGATCAATTTTATATATGAGATGTATGATGTAGATCTAACTAGTTTTATAGATTTATATTTCTGATTAAGGCATTCTCCTTGGCCGTCCGGTCATAAGAACAAAGTAGGGTTTAAATATCCTCTCTGTCCATTCGATGGGGTGTTCTTATGATATGCAGTGGTGCTATGCGTTCGTCCTTAATCAAAAATCAAGAACTTACTTTCTACAAAACTCTAGATCCTGAAATCCTAGGATTTTATTTATATGTTTTGTTGATGAACCCTAACTTAATTAAGAATTAAGATTATGAAATATATGTTAGATCTAAAATTAAAAATTTTAGATCTAAGACATATTCATAATATTGGGTTCGGGCTTGGGTAGCTTAATTAGGTCTAAGCGGTTGATTAAACCAAATCAAGAGTTGGTTAGATGGGATCGACAGTGCTTAAATTGACTAGCCTAATAGGATTAAGTCTGGATCAAGATCGAGTCATATGAGTGATCGATCAAGCTAAGACCTAATTAGGCACAATGGTTAGAGTCTGGATTGTAGGCTAATTCGATTGGTTCTGGCTCAACAATTTAGTGTCTAAGGTAAGTTTGGCAGATACGATTGATTGATTTTTAATTGGGAGCTACTCGACTCAAATGCATTCTTGTCAAGTTAATAGCAGATCTCTTCCACTGGTCTCACTTACCTAGTCATATTTGTTGGCTCAGTTTTGATCTGAGGTGGTCAATAATTCGAGCTAACCCATGCCATCAGGTTAGTCATAATGGTTATGACTATGTCAAGTCTAGTTTAATGAGACCTAAATCAAATCTTCCTAAGAAAAGATTAAGTCTAAGGTCTTCCACCATTATAGATGTGCAGACCCTTTTTGAGGTTGATTGTTCTCGGCTGGTTACAGTGGTTCAGTTGCACCGAGAAGATGCAACAATGTTTATTAGGCATTGGATGCTACAGGTTGGAGGATGGATTGGGCTCAATATTCCAAATACGGTGAGAGACTCAATTAGGAATCCAATCTGTGCAAATGGTGGGTCTGACTTAACTAAGAAGTGGATCAATATTTCGGGCACGGTGAGATTCATAAATTAGAGACCAAGTTTGGGTGCACCATGATTAGAGAATCATTGAATAAGAGTTGTCCACTCATTGGCTAACCCATCATCAATAACTATTAGGTGAGGTGATGAGTCAGTTGGTGGGACTGCACCACCCACTAGAAATCATTAATCGTAAAGATTTTCGCATCTCTATAGAGGAAGTATAGGGATCCAAGAAAATGGTGGGAGTTAATTTATTTAAAAATTAAAATTTTAAATAAATTGGTTAAGTCTTAATTACAATATCTAACTAGAAACTTTGACTCTCTCTAGAAAAATATCTGCATCCAATCCACTAGCACGAATCCTAGACACCCATAGACTAACTGGACCCAATTACAAGGATTAGCTCCAGAACTTCAAAATTATTTTGGGTTCCGAGAAGTTAACTCATATTTTGGACCAAGATCCTCCCACCTTACCAGCTCGTCCATCCGCTGAATAGAGAACGTTTCTTGAAAAATGGATGGATGAAGACAATAAAGCCAGATATTACATGTTGAGCTCGATGTCTGATGAACTTCAGCATCAACATAAAGATATCAAGATTGTTCACCAAATGTTGGCTCACCTACAAGAGATGTTTAGAAAACAGAATCGCACAGCCAAGTATCAAGTCACTAAATGACTATTCAAGGTTAAAATGCATTATGGGCAGTCAGTCCAAGATCATTATCTGATGATGATCAAAAACTTGAAAGAGCTTGAGAAGTTCAGAGTGAGGTTGGACTTGGATCTATAGAATGATATAATTCTACAATCCTTGACTGATGCATATGGGCAGTTCATCATGAACTATCAGATGCATAAACTTCAAAATTTTTTGGTCAAACTTATGAATATACTGGTTACTGCTGAGCTTTTTATGAAAGGTTCTAAAGGCTCAATGCTTGCTATGGAATGGACTTCTTCCAAGAGAAAGTCTTTTGAAAAGAAAAAGAAGTCTGTGAAAAAGAAGAAGTGGAAGGAGGAAAGAAGAAAAAGATAGAGCTGAAAAAGAAGGCCGCTGACAAAGAAAAATATTTTCATTGCAACAATGACGGCCATTGGAAGCAGAACTGCCCTGCTTACCTAGCCACCCTGAAGAATAAGAAGGAGGCAGGTCCTTCTAAAGGTATGCTCGTTATTAAGTCTAACCTTACGGTTTCTTCTACATCCAGTTGGGTGCTTGACTCTGGTTTTAGTGCTCATTTGTGCACTTCCATACAGGATCTTGAGGATAGCAAGAGGCTGAGAGATGGTGAGATGATCCTATGCATCGAAAATGGAGCAAGAGTTACTGCCGTAGCCATGGGAACATGCCCTCTTCGACTACCATCTGGTTTAGACTTAGTGTTAAAAGACTGTTATTATGTGCCTGCAACAAGCAAAAATTTGATTTCTGTTTCTTGCCTTGCATTAGAAGGCTATGTACTTAGTTTTCTTAAGGACCATTGTAACATTCTTTATGAAAGAAATAAAATTGCAAGTAATTTTCTTATTAACAGTCTTTACCAATTACATATTGATGTATCTATTTTTAATATCGAGCAAAATGTGAATACCATGAAATGACCTAGGGATAGTCCAAATGATAAGTATCTATGGCACCTAAGACTAGGTCATATAGTAGAAGATAGGGTTAACAAATTAAAAAAAATTAGACTATTGAGTTCATTGACTTCCAAGTCATATCCAATTTATGAATCTTTTCTTCATGGCAAAATGACTAAGCTCCCTATTGTAGGACATGGGGAAAGGGCCATAGATCTTCTTGTCCTAGTACATACTGATGTGTGCGGTCCATTTGATGTGCTGACTAGAAGCAACTTTATCTACTTCATAATCTTTACCGATGATCTATTTAGGTATGGGTATGTGTATCTTATGAGACACAAGTTTGAAGTTTTTGAAAAGTTTAAGAAATTCAGACATGAAGTAAAAAAATAAACTAAAAAACCCATTAAGATTCTTTGATCAGATCGAGGAGATGAATACCTTAGTTGGGAATTTCTGGACTATCTCAAGAAAAATGGCATAGTCTCTTAATGGACTCCACCTGGAATACCTCAACTCAACGAAATTTTAGAATGAAGGAACCAAACTCTATTAGATATGGTCCGATCCATGATGAGCTTTACAAACCTTCCTGATTTTCTTTGGGGATACTGTTTGTTAACTGCAATATACTTACTGAATAGGGTTTCTTCTAAAATTATTCCTACCACACCGTATGAGATATGGTATGGTAGGAAATCAAGTCTGAGTCATCTCAGAATTTGGGATTATCCAACTCATGTCAAAAGACAACAAGCGGACAAGTTAGACTTTAGGTTCTTTAGAGCTTGATTTATAGGATATCCTAAAGAGTCATTAGAATATTATTTCTACATTCTAGAAGATCATAATATGATTATGAGTCGACATGCCATCTTTTTTGAAAAATAGTTTATTCAAGATAGCGGCATTGAAAAGCAGATCAAGCTCGATGAGAAAGTCTCACAAGAGCAACGAGCTAAGGACCAAATGGAACCAAATTAGGTTAAGCCAATCCAATCACTACCTCCTCCACCTCATAGATCGAAAAGAATTTCCTATCCCCCTGAGAGGTACTTAGGTACTATTTCAGAGAAAGTAGAGAAAATATTCCTCATAGGTAATGGGGTTCTTGGTGATGATCCTAAAACCTATAACGAGGTGATATTGAATATCGACTTCGAGAAATGGCTAGAGGTAATGAAATCAAAAATTGACTCGATGCACTTAAACCAAGTCTAGACCTTAATAGATCCATCAGAAGGTATAGTACCTATTGGATATAAATGGATCTACAAGAGAAAGATTGGTGCAGATGAAAATGTGGAGACATTCAAAGCTAGATTAATGGTAAAAGGTTATAGTCAACGCAAAGGCATTGACTATCAGAATACCTTTTCATCAATAGCTATGCTAAAATCCATTCGCACATTGTTTGCTGTTGCAGCTTATTTTAATTATGAAATATGGCAAATGAACATGAAAATGATATTCTTAAATGGATATCTTGAGAAAGATATCTATATGGAATAGCCGCTAGGTTTCATATCCAGTGATGATGATCACAAGGTATGCAAGCTGCAAAGATCCATATATGGACTTAAGCAAGCATCTCAAAGCTGGAATACTCATTTTAATAATGTGATCAAATTATTTGGTTTCATTAAGAATGAAGAGGAGCCATGTATCTTCAAAAAGGTCAGTGGGAGTGCTGTTATCTTTCTCGAATTATACGTAGATGACATCCTCCTTATTGGGAATGATACTCCCATGTTAACCATAGTTAAAATATGGTTATCCAAAGAATTCTCCATGAAAGACCTAGGAGAAGCATTCTTTATTCTAGGAATTAAGGTCTATAGAGATAGACCGAATAGGATGCTAGAAATTTCACAGAAGATGTACATAGAGAAAATGCTAAAGAGGTTTAGCATGAAAAACTCTAAGAGGGGTTTGGTACTCTTCAGACATGGCATTCATCTTTCCAAGAAGATGTGTCCTAGCACACCTGAGAAAATAGAACGCATGAGCAAGATCTCTTATGCTTCAGCAATAGGAAGCCTCATGTATGCCATGTTATGTACACGACCTGATATAGCCCATGCTGTGAGTGTCACGAGCAGATATCAGTCGAATCCAGATGAAGAATACTGGACTTCTGTGAAATGTATCCTTAAGTACTTGAGAAGAACTAAGGATATGTTGTTGGTCTTTGGTAATGGAGAACTCCAAGTCCAGGGGTATACAGACTCGGATTTTATGTCTGATGTAGATGATTGAAAGTCGACATCTGGGAGTCTATTTGTGTGCAATGATAGAGCTGTCAGTTGAAAAAGTTCCAAGCAGACAGTGGTAGCAGATTCCACCATGGAAATAGAATACATCGCTACGTCAGAAGCTGCAAAGGAGGCATTTTGGTACAAGAAGTTTATCGCAGAAATTGGAGTGATGCCATCAGATGCCATTTCTCTATACTACGATAACAATGGCACCATAGCCCTTGCAAAGGAGCTGAGGTCTCATCAAAAATCCAAGCACATCGAGCAGCGATACCACCTCATCCATGATTATCTCGAGAAGGGTTATGTTGAGGTCAAGAGAGTTGATTCCGTAGATAATGCGGTGGATCCATTTACAAAGCCGTTGGACCAGTAGAAGATCGAAGCCCACCTTGAGAAGATGGAAGTTAGATTTGTAGCCAATTAGCTTTAGGCCAAGTGAAAGTTTGTTAGATATGTGTGCCTTAGAAGTCAGAATTGGCTGACACTTGTAATACACTTCTAGGAAAAAAATTATACTTTTGACTATAAATAATAAAATTGATTATTTTCTATCATAAATGTGTATTTAGTGTCTGTGATACATTCCTTGAGTTAATGATAATGATAATTCTTATTTTAATAGTTGAAAATTTAAAACAAGAATTTTCATTATTAACTCATAAAATGCTCCTGACCGTAGGATCATCATGAGGATGGTGATTGATCCGAAAGGTTAGTGTACAATCACTTCTTTATAGTAGATGAGTCTTGAGTCTATAGTGTAGAGACATCAGAGCGAGAGTACAGGTACTCATTAGAGAATGAGGGCACTGAGCATGACCACCTCGAGCAGTCATAAGGAAGTCTACCTTCTCATCGATGACTGACTCGAAGCTATAGTGGTGTGTCTGGTTCTTTGACCTGAGGTGCATCAGTAGTTTACCTTGAGGGTATTATAGTTTGACTACACCATGACTCGATCTCCTAGCCATTCGAAACCTTGAGGTGTATGTTGGCTATAGCATGTTCATTGTAGGAATTGGATTGCACTAAGAGAAAATCTATCTACCTCGGTGGATGAGGAGCAGCCCTATGATGATCATGAGAATCAAGTCCATAAGCCCATGGCCATGGCAGAGTGAAATAATAGAAAGAGTTTCTATTAAGATTTTCACATTGGACTTGAATCGAATGATTAAATCATATGATAGAAATTAGGATTTGACAAATTCACCTTAACCCTAATCTGATCGGGGCTCAAGATAAAAGAACTTAATCACACAAGTAGCTGCACCAAGAGATTCATTTTCAGTTTTGATGGATTGCCACCATATACTACTAGGTGTCACTAATAGATTTTGGGAGCAATTAGAATGATTTAGATGATCGATCATTCTAGTTATCTGAATCAGAAGAGTTCTGATCCATCGAAAGGAGTTTCGATGATGTCGATGATAGAGATCACGACATATCCCATTACCATATAGAATTGAACCTAACTGGATCACACAAACAAAAGTTTTGATCTAGATATCATCAATTGGACTAATCCAGTTCAATTGATTTGAATAAGATTCAATTAGGTTTAAGAAAGTCGTGCTAGCACATGATTGAGCCTAACATTCTTCTTCTATTATCATTAAAAGTTATCTCAACTGAGCCAAATGTATTTATGCTCACTTAGATATCTTTACTTGTCTAACTAGAGCTTGTCCAGATCAGAAAAGGGTAGTCTTAATTTATAAGATAAATTTGAGACAATACCTACCATTTTTCGTCACCTGCTAATTCTTGTCTTTTGACTTTAATCAAACATTGACCTTTGACCCTTGGTCATCTGCCCATGTATCATGCACCTAATGGAGAGCAGATAGGGGCTTGTCCTCTTGCTAGATTTTGAAAAGGAGGGGGTGCACGCCTAGGGAGGCGTGCACCCATGGATAGGGATGCTTGGAGTCCCATACAGATGGGACTCCAGGTTGCTTCTTGGTTTTTACTTAGGTGGCCCATAACTATAGACTTTGACCAATCTTAGGCGCCATCTAAGGATGAATTAGTGGGGCTCTCATTTGATTAGATCAGGTGATGTCATTCCATCAATCAGATTTAGATCTGATTGCATGAAGAAACGTGATTGACTGGGATGATGTGGCACTGCATGGCACAGCTGGGTCTATATAAATCCTGTCTGCGCCCAACTTTCAAAGAGTTCTCTCTTAGCCCATGCCCCAAGGCTGTTCCTCCCCCACCTCTACACCATCTTCTGATCCTTTCTCTCCTCTCCATGCCTAAGGAAAGTTGAGCTTTAGTTTGGTGAGATCCAGGAAAGAAAAAACTGACGAGAAAGGAAGAAGGCAGCACTACTGCAGAGACGATAGCAGATCTTCAAAAGAAGTTTTGAAGATCCTCCAAATCAGATCTAGATCTAATTTTTGGAAAGATGATAAAGAATGAAAATATCTTCAGATCTAATTTGAGTGGATACCGATAGAGGCCCGGCACTTGCATGGCTAGATCCAAAACCTCAGGCAATCAGCAGGATCATCAAAGGATAATCTGATTATCCAGCATCAAGAAATAAATTAAATTAGATTTAATTTATTTTTATTTTTATTTATTAGATCTATAAAATTAGATCCAAAATATCTTAGATCTGATCTAGATACATTAGAAAAATTTTTGAAATATCTCTCTTGATCCAATCAAATCTGAATGAATCTGATCCGAAAAATCAAGATTTCTCGTTCAGTCAGGAACCAAAAGACAAACATCCCACTAAAGTTCACCAACTTGCTGTGGAGTTGGTGATCCTTCTCAAAGTTCTGAAGCAACCCTAGTAACCTGTGATAGTCTACTTCAGACTTTGTCATTCTAAAATGAGTAAGGAATAGGGGAAAAGAATTGGGCAGCGAGTTTAGTATTGCATCCTTCCCAAGCTATTTATGCAAGAAAAAGCCGAGCTTGCTCAATCACTCTATCAGCTCGATCATGTATAGTACATGATCAGTGACAGAAGCTCCATCCTGCATCCTGGTGTTGAAGATGGCACAACTAGTCTTATGCCTCTCGATGTCATCGAGTGTGCCAAAGGAATCCTCCAACACTTGAAGCATGTTCTTTGGCTGAGCCATCTCAAATCTATGACTGAACTCGTTGCTCATGACAACCAGTATAATGCAGCATACTATGGTTCGATCATTGAGCCACTTCTGATAAGTATCTCTAACTATTTCACATGCATTAGGAGCTGACTCCTCAGGTGCAAGATCCACCAACACATATAGGATCATGCTCCAGGACTATCTTCAACTTTCGGTACCGGCTATCGAAGTTGGATCCCACCAATTTATCATTGTCCAATAATAATTGGAGTGATAGAAAAGTGACTATATCTACACAAAAAAAATTATAATCTAATTAGTAATTGATTCATTAAACCTAAAGATTTAGACTTTAATAAAAAGGTTCTTCCACTATTTTTATTTGAATTGATAGCCTTTACCTCCAATTCAAAAAATTATCCAAATTTTTTAGTGGATATTAGAATCCACATAGACTGCACACAAGCCCAACTTTGGTTGGCTAACCCATGTGCATCTAAGGATAGGTTCATAACTAATTATTTCTTTAAATAATTTTTAGTAATTAAATTTTGCCCCAGTCCCTAATTGGTAGGCTTTGGCCTCCACTGAAAAGGTCTGATTAGGTCTAACCATTAACATGACCATACTTGGCCCATCTAACCAATGAATGATTAGGTCTAACTTTGGTTGGCTAATCTAACTACTGTTTAGAAAGATGTAGCGAAGAAATCATATAATGAATGATAATTCCATCAGTCGATAAGCACCAAGCCTTTGGGCCTCCAATGATTATCCAGCTGATAGATCCATTATGATCCACTTAATGAAAGGCTATAATCTAGTTATAACATAACTATTTTATTTGAAGGGATCTAATAATTTTAGAGAATTTTAATTTAAGGAAGAAAAAAGGTTAGATGAACCAGCTTATTATGATCCTTCCATTGGCTTCACCAAATCAGCTTAAGAAAGACCATTTATAGGCTAGTCTAGGAGCACCTAAATTAGTCACACTAGTTTACCTAGCTAATATGGGTCAGCTCGAATAGTCAAATGATCCAATCAAAACATAATCTCACTGAGAGGCCAGATAAATTCGATCAGTTGGAGGGTTTGTCAAAGCTTGCCTTAGACACCATTAGAAATGGACAGATAAGCGGGCTGCCAATTAAAGACCATCGATCTGCTTTACTTTAGACACTAACCAACTTAATTAGTTTTAATTAGATCAATCTAACAATTCATGCTAGACCGCGTAGTCAAGAATCAAGTCCATCTTATGTCTTGCTAAAGACATGGACTTGACCAACTACAACTATTGTAATTGATCTAGAGAATCCTTGAACTAATCTAAGACAATAATTGATTAGATTTAGTCAATTCTCTAATTAAGTTCATTCTTTAATCTAACCTTAGGTATAATCCAATTAATGGATCTAATCTCCACTAATCCATTTAATCCAATGTGTTATGATTTATGCCTTAGGATCTTCAATTCACAATCCTAGATCCTAATCAAACAACTTCTTAATTCTTAATTAAGTTTTGGGCTAAGGGTTAGGGTTCGGCTTTTCAAAAATGATTTTCAAGTTTGTAAAATATTTTTATAATATAGTTTTACCAACCAAGTTGCATGTTTGATTCATAATCAATATACATGGAAGATAAGCATGAAACTATTTTAGATCTAATCTAAATAGGTTCATGTAATTAAAATAATTTTAATTCTAATCAATTATAAATTATCTTAGATCAAATCTAACATATTCATGATGATTAAAATTAAATTAAAATATTTTTAATCAGATTATAAAATCTCTTAGATTGAATCTAAAATTTTACAATCAATATTTTAGATCAGCACATACTAGGACAACCTCTCCACTATAAGAGATAAACCTTACAGTAGGACAATCTTATAGTAGTCCATGTAATCTAAAACTTTTATTTTCATATCTAAAATTATTTTAAATCTAATAAATCATAAATAAAATCTGATCATATCTAACAAATTTATGATAAGAAGCAGATCTACATGAACTAGCATAACCTCTCCACTATAAGGAATAACCTTACAGCAAGACAAACTTATAATTAGTTCATATAATTTAATTTTTAATTTTAAATTTAATAATCAGATTATAAATCAGATCTAATTCAAAAAATAATCTAAATATGCATAAATAATCATATAATAAATAATCTAACTCTGATACCAATTGAAGAAATCAGATCTAGGATATTCTTTGATATTTAGAATTAATTTTGATCCATAGGTCCCAAGACTGTAACCTGGCTCTAATACTAATTGAAGAAATCAGATCTAGGATTTTAAGACTAGATCTTGAAATTTTTTTAAGATCAAACGGTAGAAGACTAAAATTAATCAAAATTAATTTTAAATATCAGAGAATATCCTAGATCTAGTATCCTATTAAATGATTATGGCATGACATTAAATCAAAAATTAAACATAAGAAGGAAAATAAAATATGTTGATCACATCAACATGCATCTACACTACTTCTAATGCAGGTAAGTAGAATAGATCAGATCTATTATCTATGTAAGTTAGATGTTCTGACTTGCAGATCCAAGCTTGAGGATGATGTTGTGAGCCGCACATGCGTCCGACCTCTAGGAGTCATCTACACGAGCCTATGAATCATAATCAGAAGTCTTGATGCAGAAAATTAGCGCAGTATGCTAGTACTGTGCTCATCCTTCTTTGATAATCGATCTGGTGCTTTCTTCTTCTGAATTTGGACTCCTCCAAAGATAAGAGGAAGGAGGAGAGATTACTCATCTAAGACACTCTTAAGTAATCTCAAAAAAGAGGAAGAAAAGAGAGGAACAAGATAATCCTAGAAGAAGACCCTCTTCTTCTTCTCTATTCTCTCACCTAGACATCTAGATTGGTGTCTATAAAAATCCAATACCCAAGAATCTTTTCTCTCTTATTTTCACACACTCAAAACCTCTCTAAAAGGTCTATATTGCATAAAAAATTTAAGTAAAAATTTGTTTTAAATAATAAGTTATGAAAGATCCTTGTCTAGGTCAAATTCCTAGACAAGGCTAGTCAATATAAGGCAGGTCGTTGGGGCGCCCAACACTTGCGTGCCCCCTCCTCATCCCATGCTGTGGACCATCTGAGATTAGTTCACAAAATGCCTTCTTTTATCATTGAAAATAAAGAAAGAAAATCAGATGTGGGTGGCACAAGAGAAGGAATCAAAGTTTGTTGGGATTCTATCACATAGAATCTAAACAAACTACAATAACTTTCCTTCTTAAGCCAATATCCATAACTTATTCCAAATAAGAGAGAGGGAGAGGGAGAGGGGATACGTGTGAAAGGCTGGGAAGAGAATATTTAATGCCAAAAATAAAAGGAGAATGGTGTGGAGTCAAGGTGGGGTCAAGGTGGCACAAGATATGGAATCCTAGTCATACTAGGATTCTTGTTTTGGCTTGTTCAAACATGGTTTCTCAAACCAAGTCAAACCAAAATAAATTCAATCCAATTGAATTAGGTCCTAAAGTAATTAAGAATTTATTTAAATTAGATTAAATCAAATTTAATTTAAATTTAAATTTTTAATCAAATTAGAAAATTGGGTTGACCGAAGTCCTAGTTGAACTAGGACTAGTTCTTCCTTGCACTTGGCTTATCCAATAAACTAATTAGACTTGATCCAATCAAGTTCAAATTAAATTAAATTAAATTATATTTAATTAAACTTAATTTCAATCCTTTAGCTTAATCAAATTAAGCCAATGAGTAATCAAATTGCTAATCGATCATCTTACAACACTTGCACTAGGTTAAATATCAATCGTATTGATCGTTTAATCCTAGATTGATTCTTAATTATTGATCAACCATCTGATCAGTTCGTGAACTCTAATATGTGTGATCTTATAGGTCTAAGCCTAAGCTGGTAGTATAAGAATAAATTTTTATACCAGTCAAAGTGACCATCTAGCAATGGTACCCAATGGTCGGATAGGTCGAATGTGTAGAACAACATCCTTAGAATCCATGTGGATATAGTTTTCATATAATTCATCTCCTTAACCAAAATGCTCATAAGACACCTCAAAGTTCAACTGTCAACTCTGATAAGGTTGTCTATATTGTATTTCAAAATATCTAATCCATCTGATGGATTATCCTAGCCATGGTTTTTCTATATTGAAATACAGTGATACATTATTCTCCAACTCTTAGAGTGGTCAATCTCATTTTGATCACAGACTAACTTTACAAGTACTTGATTATACCCAGAAGCTTTTCATTACTAAATTAGAAATTTAGTTAATCCAATACTAAAGCACAGTGAGTTGCTTACAAGTTACTAAGGTGATCTCAGGTCTAAGGGATATTTATAATTATATCCCATCAAAGACATTCTTGATAATAGAATACTCTAGAGTTGGTCACGCTCAATGATGATGTATCCTTATATCTCACCTGTATGCTATACTAGTGTCTTCATACTTATTAGTTAAGAGGACAACCAACCTATATTGCATACAGCGATCTATGCTCGATAGATGTTGTTATCTTAATTAACACCCTATCATTTGGTCGTAAACTATTTTAAGGTCTAATCGAAAAATCCTCTCTTTATCGAAGCTAAATAGTCTTAAGAAATTCATCACAATAATGGAGTTCATTAGAAGACAAATACTTTATGATAAAAAGGTATCAAAAATATATTTTATTAATTAATAAATTAATTATAAATATAATGTAGCACAACCGTCAACAGACTAACGATTAGCTTTGGGATATATTTTCCAACAGTAATTGGCTTATCCAATAAACTACTTAGACTTAATCCAATTAAGTCCAAACTAATTCTAATTGAATCTAATTTAATTAGACTTGATCTCAGCTTGATTGCTCAATCAAATTGAGTCAATTAGCAATCCAATTACTTATTGATCCTCCTGCAATACTTACAATTGATCGATCATCAATCGCATTGATGATTCGATCACTGAACGATTCTTAATCATCGATCAACCATCAGATCAGATAATAATCTCTTATGTGTGTGATCCTATAGGTTCGAACCTAAGTTGGTAGCACAAGAACTAATTTCTATACCAATCGAAATAACCATCTAGCAATGATACTCGACATCCGGATAGGTCGAATTTATGCAAAGCAACATTCTTAGAACCTTGACCTATGCTTATTGTATAAGTTATCTCTTTGATCAATAATGCTCAGGATGACAATAAGTTAGCTATCAACACTTATATAACTCATCCATATTATGTTTCAAAATTTTGCAAATTCCAAGACTCCTTATGAGGATTACCCAGGCCTAGATTTTGCTAAATTGAAATACAATGAGACATTCACTTTCTGAAGTTAATTAGGAGTGGTCAATCCCATCTTGACTCACACACCGACTCTATAAGTATTTGACTATATTCAAAAATCTTTCGTTGCTATATTAAAAATACATGTAAGTTGGCACCAAAGTATAGTAAGTTGCTTGCAAGTCACCATGGTGATCTCAGGTCAAAGGAACATTTATACCCATTGGCCTTAGCTAGCTACTCTTGATAGTAGAGTACTACATTGATCAAGTTTAGTAAAGATGTACTTCTACATCCCACCTGGATGACATACTAGTGTCTCCACACCACTGATTATGAGGATAATCAATGCATATGGCATACAATGATCTACACTCGATAAGTTATCATTCTTGTTAATAACTTATCATTTGATTGTGAATAATTTAAGAACCATCCGACAAAACCTCCTTCATTGATTAATTATGGTTCTAAGAACTTCATCATAGGATAGGAGTTCATTTAAGGAAGATAGAACTTTTATGATGTATAAGCCAAATAACTATTATTATTTGATAATTCATATACTATTTTCAATCATCTATAAATTAGATAATTGACTTTAGGACACATTTTCTAACATTATTTTGTTTATCTTTTTTATGCTATGTTTTAATTTTTTGGCTTATCACTCCACAAACACTATCTAACTTATTTTTGGGCATAAGTTGACATTCAGATTTTTAAGAAACCCAACTCATCCTCCCCCAGTCCTCTTTGGTTGCCTCCTCTAGGAAACAAAGATGGATGATAAATTGCCCTATTCAGTAAAGATGGAAGAGCATAGCACGGTGCTAGAATGGTTCTGCAACCATAAAAAATAGTTAGAGCCTGTAAAGACCTTCTAATGCTTAAGTTAGATAAAGTTTAAGAAGAAATGAGAGATATGAGAGAGAGAAATATTGTATGTGGGTGTTTTCATCACCAGACATGATTCCCTTGTGCTTATTTTTTATAGGGGTGAGTATGAGAATCTTTGTAATTGAGAACATGAGATTAGCAGACAAGTAGTTTAATACTTCCCCTTATCCACTAATCAAGGTGATAGAGATATACTTTATAAGACATGCTGTGATTTAAGCGCTTATCTACTAGTTGGTTATGATATGCCTTTTTGGATGGATTGAGATCACTTAGGGCTATTAACCATTTGTTGATTATTCAAATATTTAATTGACCATTGATTTTGTTGGACACATGTTATTGTCTAATTTGGCAGGCTGATCTATCAACCTAGAAATTTGAGATAGCAAATCCAAGCTATATCACTTTCTCATCACTTTTGAGTTCGAGCTGTGCTTCTTTGGTCCAAGCAAAGGAAATAGTCACATCATTCATTGGGTGAGCTAGTTGAGCTGAACTTGAGTAATTAAAGTATCTTTGAATGCTTCTGGATATTGCATTTAATGATAAGCATGATCTTTGAAGAGTTGGTTTCACTTTCAAAGCATCATGCATCTATTGACTCTTATCCTGTTGGTTGCTATGACTACTAGTGGCAAGCATCAAGATGTTTTCCCAAGTTCAACATTAGCTTTTTTATCTCATGTGAAGGCGGTGTAAGAGGAAGCTGAGTATGAGGATAATGTTGTGTGAAGAAAGAGAAGGATACTATGGGGTAGTAGTTAGCGAGATGGTGATGTCCCCAATCCTTTTGGATCTGCTTTTGACCTCCAACCAACTACTGAGGATCCTCCACCAAGTCTCAAGCAATAGGAGTTGGTGTATGTCTTCTTCTTTTACTTCTTGGCACCACCATGAAGGTGAGAGATAGGGTGGAGAGTGGCATCCCAGGTCTGATGATTTTGTTGGAGTCCCTAGCAAGCTTGACCTTCTTCTGGTATTCGACCTCCTAGGATCTAGTGTAGTCGAATCTTCTTCGTACTTGTACTACTCGATTGACTTGATACTTTTACCCTACAAGTTTCAAATATGATTAATGAAGGTATCTTTCATTTGTACCTCTTATTTTGTTTGCCATGATATTCTAACTATTATTTAATTGTAGTTCATTCCTTATATGTTTAGGTTAGTTGATCTCTGATCAGCTACCTTAGCAACACATTGTATATTTGGGCCGATGTATCAGAGATTAAGGTAGGGATCCCCATGTAGTGTAGCGGCCTTGCCCCCACTTTCAACATCACTTTGCTGTGGTCGTAGACTTTGGCCTTTTTAGGCATATTGATCATAGTTCAGATGCTAGAGTTCTTCAAGTTCCAATTCAGACTGATAAGCTTGAGGACTTTATGTAGATTTTTTATGGTGCATCTATTATCAGCTCGGACCCTTGTTCCTAGTTTATCGTTACTTTTTAGCTGAAGGGTCATGCCTATTTTGTAGTTGTTCAACTTCTAACTTTGGTGCCCTATTTTTTCACTTAAAAAGATGGGTTATTCATTGCTTCAGGCATTTGGTCAGAGTTTAGCTTGTTTCCCTAGTGTTTGGTTCACCTCATATGAAAAGGTGGGTTGTTTGGCTCACCATGTCACCCTTTAGTTTGTTTTTATAGACAGCTAATATTCGAGTGATCAAGCTAGGTGTGCCTCCTCCCATCCCAATCAAGCCTTGACTAGGTCTTTCTCCAGCTTTTAGCTAGCTAGTAACAAGCCAATGGATTTTTGGAATGCTCATCCTAACTTATGGTGCTCATGTACGACACTATCGATGGTCTCTTGAGCGACTCATTCGATATGTTACCCATGATTTGATTATTTTACTCCTTAGGCAAGCCAACAGGAATAACAACCAGTGGTTTCTTAGTAGACTCATCTTGACCTATCGTGCTCATGTGCAACACCGTTGGTGGTCTCTTGGGAGACTCCTCTGGCATTTTATCCATTATTCAACATTTTAGCTTGTAGCCAGGCCCATGAAAATTCTGATAAGGGTCTTTAATAGGCTCATCTGATCTGTTGCTTTATGGTTGTGTGTGGTTCGATTTGGGTTGGTTTGAGGTAAATCTTCAAACCAAATCGACTTGAATTGGTTTTGTAAATCCAAAACTAAAACCAAACCAGCCACATGTGAAAACTAGTTCAAGCTGACTCAAAAATATTGATTTTGTTTGATTTGATTTATTGGGATATTAGAGCTGGGCTAATAGCCTTTCCATAGATAAGCAGTAAATGAGCTTCTAGCTAGTAGGTTGTAGTGCATTTTCTTGTTTGCATTTTCAATCTACAGGGCCAAAAATGGGTATCTAATAGGTTGGTAAGATGTATTAATCTCGATGTGGTTGGCATATATTGATTTGGTAGGTACAAGCGTGTAACTTGTAAGGTTCAAAAAAATAGATAGATCGAACTGCTTTTGGCCCATTGACCTAATCTTTAGGAAAATTCTAGATGGACCATGATGGAAGGATTGGGCTTTTTGGTATCAAGTCAACATAAGTCATGTTCAACATGTTAGAAATTATGTTCCAAAGTCATTCATCAGCCTATTGATGATTGAGCTTATTTTTGTATATATATATAAATTAATTAATTAATAAAATATTATTTGACTTTTTCACCATAAATTACGTACATCTTCTAACAAACTCCTATATTATGATGAAGTTCTTAGGAATAATTTAAATCGATAAAAAAATATTTATCATTTAGTCCTTAAAACTTGTTTGTGACCAAACATTCTATTATTACTGGGATAATAGTAACATCAAGTATAGATCATTGTATACCATATAGGTTAGTTATCCTCTTAATCAAAAAGTATGGAGATACTGGTATAGCATGCATGTGAGATGTAGAAGCATATCTGCATTGAACGTGACTACTCCAGAGCATTCTATAATCAAGACTTACTCCGAAGGGATATGGGTATAATTGCTTCTCCGACTTGAGATCACCATAATGACGTCCAAGCAACTCACTATACTTTGCTGTCGGACTATCTAAATTTTTAATTCAGTGATCAAAAAATTTTAGGCACCATCAAGTACTTGAGGAGTTGGTGTGTGACTTAAGATTGGATTGACCACTCCCAGGAGATGTGTTACATTGTATTTTAATTTAGCAAAGCTTTGGCCAAGATAGTCCTTACGAGGAGTCACAAGACTAATTAGGTTGAAACACATTATGGATGTACTGATAAAGGTTAACAGTTTAACTCTGAGTCATCCTAAGCATGGAGGCCAAAGGGGTGAATTATATAGTAACCATATTTCAGTAGGTTCTGAATGTTGCTTTACGTACATTCAGCCTATCCGAACGTCGGATACCATTGCTAGATGATCACTTTGATTCATCAAAAATTTATTCCTATGCTATTGACTTAGGTTCAAACCTATAGGAACAAACTCAAAAGAAGTACCTATCTGATCATGTGGTTGATCGAGAGTCCCATTGAATTGGGACTCTATGATCAGGTGCACCATAGGACTAGGACTCTATGATCAGGAGTCCCACTAGATTGGGACTCTATCATTAGAGAATTAGCTAGTAATAAGATTGCTAATTGGCTCAATTTAATTGAGCAAGATATTTTAGATCAAATCTAATTGAATTAGATTTAATTTGTTTTGACCCGATTAGGTTATGAGATGACCTAATCGTTAAGAAAGATTGGTTCTTGATTTAATTAGAACTTGGACTCGATCAATTCTTAATTTGATTAGAATTTAACTTAATTGATTTCAAGACTAATTGGATTCGATTTAGTCTTATTTATTTGATTCTAATTAAATTAGATTTAGTTGGAATCAGATGATAGAAACCTAGAGTCCAAGAATGCTGGACTACTCCCTGTGCCACCTATTTTCTTTGGGCCCTATTTCCAATGCACAAAAGAGTTTGTGCATGAGATTTTTATCTAAAATTTTCCACCTTGTCACTCCATTTGGATAAGGATTATATTGGTTTAAGTTTGATTCAAAAGAGTTTTGAAATTAAACCCTAACTTATCTCCTCATCCACTTTGGTTGACTATCTGCAGAAGGACTCTCATTTTGTGCAACAAAATGAAAGCTTTTCTTTGTTATTCCCCATGCCTGGAGCCCTTATTTGGCTACTTTACTAGATGAATAAGGATAAGTTTTGGTTGGATGACATTTGGATTTAAAAGAGTTTAAATCTAAACTAAAACCTAGTTCTATCCTATCTTATCTAGACTAGGTGTTTGACATCTATAAAAATCCTTGTTTTTGTGCACCAACTCCAAGAGTTTTCAACATGAAAAATCTAAGGGAGAGGGGGCCGAACATCGTATTTTGGGTGTGAGGTACAGGGGCGGGCTGCCATCAATAGGCATGAGAGATTAGAGGAGTTCTTCCTCCTCTTGGGTGAGAGATCAAACCCTAGATGCTAGGATTTTGGGGTGAGAGGAAAAAGACTAAGATAATTGTTTTCTCCCTTCTTCTTCCACTCCCCTACATCTTCCTCTAATTCATCTTTGACTTTAGAGAGTTCAAGAGGTTCGAAGAAGAAGAAAATTAAGATTAGTCATCCAGCAATTTTTGTGCGATCTAGCAATCCCAAAAGATCGGATCAGCATAAAACTTCGAGTGGATGATCTATAGAGGCCGAACATCTTGTGCAGCTACGAGCGACCACCAGAGCTTCAGATTTAAGTGGTTCAATAGTGGAGATCCTCTACCCACACTCAAGTATAAGGTTTAAAACCTTAGAAGTTAGATATAAAAGTTAGATCTAGTTTGAGGCATCGATGTGATCGATGCATATATTTTATTTTTTAGATTTTTATGTATGCTATATTTCATATTGTAGATCTTAGGATAGGTGTTTTAAATCTGATCCTAAGCATGATAATTAGATTAAATTATTTAATTTTATATTTTTGCTAAGAAAGTTTGAAAAATCATGCTTAGAACGCCTACCAATATCCTTTCCCAATAGTGGTCCAAACCAAGATCTAAATACTCTTACGGGCAAAATTTTCACTGATGGTTTTGGGAGGGTCAGCTCTAATGATGAACCATCTTTTATATATATATAGGTCAGGTTGGTTTAGATAAGTTTTTAAGGACTTAAACTAAAACCGAACTTAGTTTTTCAGTCTCAAAATTTTTTAAACCAAAATTGAATCGAATGTGAAAAAAACCAATCTAAGCAAATTGAAATAACCAGTTCTGATTAGTTTTGCTGTTTGGCCAATTTTCTTGCACACCCCTAGTTATTGTTGGAGATTTCTTAGTCAATGGTCAGATTTGCATTATTTAGCTATTTTTGGTACATAAGACAAACTACATTCATTATCAACAATAAAGTCTTATGGAGTTTAAAATTATAAATCTTACCTAGAGGTTATTAGAATTCCATATCTGAAATATTCGAGTTCCATTGAGTTGTTCAAGTCAATATATGCCGGGCCAAATGATCTCTATAATTTGGTGTAGTCTTTCCTACTTAGGCACAAACTTACTACTATTGTTGTATTGGGTCAACTTGGCTTTTTGAAGGATGAGATACCCTTATTGGAAGAACTTTGCTTCAACCCTAGAGTAACGAACTGCTCAATGCTGATAAGTGACTATCTTGAGACAAGCTTACTCTCAAGTTTCATCCAGCAAATCTAGATCAGCATGGAGATTCTCTGCATTAGCTTGGTCATCGTATGTCTTCGCCCGATAGAGCAGAATGCCGATCTTCACAAGAATGATAGCTTCAGCACCAATGAAGAGATTGAAAGAAGTTTCTCTAGTTAAAGTCTAATGTGTGGCATGATATGCCTATAGAATACTGGGCAGCTCATCTACCTAAAGGCCCTTGGCTTGATCAAGTTTTGAAGGAAATCTAGATGATAGGCATGCAAAAATTCATCTCATGAACATGGCGCAATGGAAAGCATATATGAAAATATTTTCCATACAAAAGTATGCAGCTCTAATCTATATCACCTAAAGATCGATTAGCATGCATAAATAAATTTTAAACAAAGATCTAAAATCAAAAATAAAGAGGGAATGTTGATTACCTTAATCGCTTTCCATCTTCTTACTTGAATAAGATCCTGTAGATGCCTCGGATTTCAGATGTAGATGTGCAAGTGCCTGGCCACTGCTGGTATCAACATGGAGATAACTTGATCAAAGTACCAAGGCCATCGGAGTGCTAGCATGCACCTTGCAAGCCTCGCTTCTCGACTTGGATCTGGATCTTTTCTTCTAGATCTCGAAGAATGAAATCCTACAGCATAAACTCATTATGCTGATTTCTAAAGAATCTTCTATAAAATACCAAGAAGGGAAGAAGAACCTTTCTTCTTCTCCTCCTCTCTCTCTAATCTCTCTCTTTTTAAGATCTAATGAAATAACGAGGGTGTTTAGATGTTGAGGTAGGAAAGAAAGACTAGCACGCACACACTAATGCACGCCTTTTCCACTTTCTCATTTATTTGTCGCACAAATCAAATAGTCCCACACCCTCCAATGTCCCAACCCAATAAGGAATATATCTTAACTTATTTGGAACCTAATCTCATCAAAATAGAGTCCTAAAAGAAGTGGGAAGGTGCCAACTTGTGCCTCCTCATCATCTCACGCATGCCAAGAGAAAGGGCATCACTTTCCAGCATCCCTCTCTCATATCTGCATCAAAATGAGAGAAAGAACCCCAAGAAACTAGGGCTTAGGTGGTCTAAATCAATTTGGTTCAATCCAAAATAAATTCAAGCTTGATTTGAATCAAATTCGAAAAGGATGTCAACCTTGATCTAAAGGTTGTCAACCCCAATCTAATCAGCATTGAAATCTAAGTCCTACTTGGATAATTAAACCCAATTAGCCTTAAATTAATTTAGCCTAATTAAATTAAATATAATTTAAATTAATTAAAACTTAATCTAAAATTTAATCAGGTCTAATTGAATTACAATACTTGCAATTAAATCCCTCATGCTAACAATTAGTAGTGACTAAATTTGTAACTTTTACAAATTAGCAATTTCTAAATTCAAACTATCAATCTAATTGATTATTTAATTATGATCCAAGCCATTGATCAGGATGAGCTTTTTTTTATGTATAACCCCTCAGATTCTATTTTATCAGGTAGTGAGACATATCGTGATCTCCATCACAGTATCATCAAAACTTTTTTTAATGGACTAGAATAATTCCAACTCATCCCAACAAGAATCGTTGATCCAAAAATGATCCTAATGAGTTCTTATAATCCACCAGTGATATCTAGCAGCATGTAGTGACAATCCAGCAAAATAGATAGATAAACCTCTAGGTGTAATTACCATGTGATCAAGTTCTTTTATCGAAAGTTCCGATAGGACGTAGGTCATGGAACCTTGTCAAAGCTTAAGCATCCATCATATGCTAAACTTGATTAGCTTGAGTCCAATCATGAATTTCATGAAAACTCTTTTTCTTAATTATGCTACTGTGGCCATAAATTTATGGACTCAACCTCTTAAGTTACATAAGACTACCCTAAACTACTAAGGTTGATAGATTCCTTATAAGTGTACTCCTACTCCTATACAATAGCTAACATCCACTACAATAACTCATTGAGTATAATGTTTATGTATAGTCAAACTATAGGAATTCTACTATAAGTAGTCGAGGCATCGCAAAGAACTATTCATACAACTATAGCATTGAGAAGTCACTAATGAGTGAATAGGCATCCATATGACTTTGCATTCTTGGTCATGCTCAGTACTATTAATCTATATCAACCACCTGCACTCTCACTTCAGTATCCCCATACTATAGACTTAAGATCTATCTACCCAAAAGAAAAGTAATCCATGCACCAGTTTAATTGGATCTATCACCATCCCCATGATGATCATTAATTGAAAGTAGTTTAGAAATTAATCTATAATGACATATGTCTTAAATTCTCAATCTTGAGAATATGTATCATTAACCATTAATTTGTTGGATGATTCTAGAATATATTACTTTAAAATAAAAAAAATTACCCATAATTTTAATTTTAATCATTTAAATATAAATTTGTATCCTGAAAAATTACAATGTGTCTGCCAATAATTGGCTTTCTAGGTCATACATCTAATAATCTATTACTTGACCTAGTCAATTCGCCACGAACTTAAGTCCCATCTTCTTAAGATAGACCTCAATCTATAGCTGGCTAAATGGTTTAGTCAATGGGTCCATCATGATTCCATGGGGTCAACTCTCTTCACCTTGACATCTTTGTAATTGCGTATTATTTAAAATCTCCTTTTCCATATGCTAGGTATTTTGGTAAGACCAAGGTTTCATAAGATAAGGGTCATGGTGCCAATATTGTCACTATGATGGCATCTTATGATATCAAATACAACAAAGATACTTAGACCAGAAGATCTTACCTAGCATCTTTGAAAAAGATGACTAACTCAGCTTCCTATAATAATTGGTTATTTGAAATTCTTCCAATCTACTAATTTTCACATTGCACACATCCTAATATAGACTCTTTAAAATCAATATCAGACACAAAATCTGAGCATGTGTACCCATAAATCCCACATCTCAAAATTTTTCTTTAAAAAATCAAGAATAAATACTTTGTACTACTTAAGTACTTAAGGACTTCTTCATAGCTATCCAGTGTCGTACATCTAGATTCGACTGATGTCCACTCGTGACACTCACAGCAAGATCAAGTTGAGTATATAGCATGGCATTCATGAAGCTTCCTTTAGTCGAAGCACCAGGGATCTAGCTCATGAGGTGAATCTTTTCATATGTGTTTAGACATATCTTCTTGGAGAGAAACATACCTTGCCTAAGGGATAGAAGTCCCCTCTTAGAGTTTCCATGCCAAAACTCCTTCAGCACCTCTTTTATATACTTTTCTTATGAATGGCCTAGCATCCTATGAGATCTATCTCTACAGACCTTCATCCCTAGATGCTTTTTATTGATCTTTCTAGAGAATCCATTTTGATAACCAACTCTTAACCAAAGTTAGCATGGAAACATCTTTTCCAATCAGGAGAATCTCATCCTCCTACTGACCTCTTTGAAAACTTAAGGTTCCTCCTTGTGTTTGATGAAATCAAATATTTTGATTGCATCAATCTAACTCCGAGATGCTTGCATTAATCCAAAAATGGATCCATGCAGCTTGCAGATCTTGTGATCTCCATCATTGAAAGTGAAACCCATTAGGCTGATCTATATAGATATCTTCACAAGATATCCATTAAGAAATAGTTTTCACATCTGACTGTATTTAATTACCTTTGTAGATCCATTTACATCCAATGGGTACAATATCCTCTTGTGAATCCACTAAGATTAGAATGTATCAAGTCAACCTTTGACTATAATGCTTTCATCCATTTCTTGGAATTGATGTCATACATTGTCTCGTTATAGGTTTTAGGATCAACTACTTGATCCCTATCTCCCACAAGGAATAATTTTTCTGTTGGGAACAATCCTTGCTACTAGATGATCGTAGGAACAACAACAAGGATCTGAGGAAAGGGATGGAAGCATTCTATCAATCCCTAGCAAACTCTAGGGCGTGGAGAATAGAAGAGAGAGAGAAGGAAAGAGGAAGAGAGAATTTTCAAGGAGAAAAGGGCTTGTATTCAATTCATTCTAATTTACAAACTCAATATAAAGTATATATATACTTGGTCAAAGTGACCCAACCCAAAAAACTCTCCTAGCTAACTTAATATGATGCACTCTTCAAGCCTATGTACACCCATATCTCACATGCACACATTCATTGGACTAAACCCAGTCTAATCCATTGGTTAGCCCCTTAGGATCTTATAAACTAAGACACTAAATCTCTAAGATTAAACTCAATCCTAGGCCAGAATAGAAATCACATCCTATTTTGTTCGCCACTTGAGCCATCTTGGCCAAAAGTCAGGCCAACTCAATTGTAACATCTCTTGTGAGAGCTAGAATCACCACTTTTTGCTCCACTACTCGGGCCAGCTCTCTCAGAATTCGAGCTAGCTCATCAATCGTGCCCATCCTCTATTCTACAGCTCGAGCTGGCTTTCTTAGAAATCAAGCCAGCTTGACTAGCATACCAATCCAATACACTTGATACACTACTTTCTGATCTTATGCTCGAGTCAGCTTTATCAAGGGCTGAACCGGCTCGACTAAAGCATTAGCTGAAACTCTGAGATGTTTCATTTCGTTAGCTTCTTGGTCTCTCTACACCTGCTTCTAAAACTCAACAGCACCATATCTGAGCTCACAATCTTCACCTTGATGCTTCCAAGTTCTTGTAAACTTAGCTCTATCCATTAGCCCTATCAGTACCATACAATTGTGAAAACTATTTCATGAAAGTACCTTTCTGAGCACATCAACTGGATTTTTCTTGGTGTGAACCTTCACCAACTTCACTTTACTATCCTCCACTAACTCTTTGATCCGATGGTATCTGATATCAATGCGCTTGATCCTTGCATGATAAATAGAGTTCTGTGTGAGCAATAAAGCACTCTGACTGTCACAATGCATCTTGACTGCATCCTATGGGAAGCCCATCTCCAATACCAAGTCCTTCAGCCATAAGGCCTCTTTCGCTGCCTCAGTAATGCCGATGTACTCTGCTTCCATAGTAGACAAGACCATAATATGCTGCAGGCATGATCTTCATGAGAATGGACCTCCATACAAGCTTAATACAAAATTTATTGTCAAACATCGAGTATCCACATCTCCAAAATATACACCTACAAACCTCTCTATCAGCCCTCGAGCCTCCTTGAACATGTTAGAATGTTTCTCAGCACCTTTCCATTGACCATAACAGATGCCAATCCCAACTAAATCTGCCAAGTACCTAAAGATACCCTTTAGTACTTTCGAATGCTCTCTGCCAGGCTGAGCCATAAATCTACTCACCTAACTCATTACATGGGCTACATCCGATCTATAACATACCATAGAGTGCATAATGCTTTCCATACCAGAAGTATATGAAATCTTTTCCATCTCCTGAACCTCTATCTCAGTCTGTGGTGATATCGTCTTAAAGAGTCTACCATGCCCAATAATTGGCAACTCTATTAGTTTGGCCTCCTTCATTCTAAACCTCTTTAAGATCTTCTTTATATATCCTTCCTAAGATAGATGCAATAGCCTCTTGGTTCTGTCTCTGACAATTTTTATACCTAGGATGTTCTTAGCAGGCCCCAAGTCTTTCATCTCAAACTTTCAAGACAAAGCTTCTTTCAACTCCTACACAACTTTTTTACTCTTGCATGCTATTAGCATGTTATCTATATACAAAAGTAAGTATAACCAAGATCCATCATATAGAGACCTCACATGCACATACGGGTCATGATCATAGTCAATACTTCTTGCATAAGTGTCAAATTGCTTATACTACTATCTCAAAGAGTATTTCAATCCATACCGTAATTTTTTCAATAAATAAAACTTTCTCTCTAATCTAGACTCCCTGAAGTCCTGTGGCTGCTCTATGTATATATTCTCCTCCAAATTTTCATGGAAGAATGCTATCTTGACATCCATTTGCTCCAACCCTAAATCTTGAGTAGCAATTATGCTCAATAGCATTCTAATGGATGTATGCCTGATAGCTAGAGAGAAGACTTATGAATAGTCAATGCCTTCTCTCTATGAGTACTATTTGACTATTAGTTTAGCCTTGTACCTCACTCCACCTTACTTTGAAGGTACTTTCTTTTTGATGAAAATCCATTTGGAGCCAATGGATCGAGCATCATCTAGTAGATCCACTAGCTACCATGTTCAGTTCTTCTTGAGAGACTCTATCTCCTCTATCATGGCTTGCATCCATGACTCTCAATCTGGACTCTCTATGGCCTCCTCAAAGCTTTCTAGATCTTCATTGATAGTGATGAGAGCATAGGAGATAGTCTTATCAATGCCATATTGCACCGATTTATGAATTGTATGCTCCGGCTTGTACAGTACCACTCCTCTTACGATATCCTACAAGTTTGCTGCCTATGGCTATCTCTACATCTCCTCCAGGATAAATCATTCTCCATGCTGGTCCTTCGTAGGTGTATCACCATGCCTGCCCAACTCTACCTCAAACTAAACATAACCCGAGGTTGATATTGAGGGCAAATCACCCATATCTGAGACCTATCCCATGCTACCCTATGTTGTCTTCACAATTTCATCTACATTTTTCAACTTTATCATGATGCTTTTCTTATCAAAAATCATATTCTGACTGATGACATACCTTTGAAAATATGAATCCCACAACAAGAAACCTTTCACACCTCATGAAAATCTAATAAATATCATCTTTTGTGACTTTAGATCTAACTTGCTCTTATCGGCTTCTTCCACTAAAGTATATGCAGGATAGCCGAACACCTTTAGGTAGCCAAGCTCTACCTTCTTTTCACTCTAAACAACCTATAGAAGTACTCCATTTAGTTTTCTATGGGAAGACTTGTTAATAAGAAAACAAGCATAAGTAAGAGCATCACCTCAAAAAGATTTGAGTAGTGATGCCTGTAGTCTCAAGCTCCTAGCCTTCTCCATCCATATCTGATTCATCCTCTCTATGACACCATTCTACTGAGGGGTCATCTTTACTGTGTAATGATATTTGATGCCATTTTTTTCACAGTATCTCCAAAACTCCAAGCTAGTGTATTCCTCTCCATTATTAGACCTCAAACACTTCACTAGCTACCCTGTCTCCTAATCCACCTAAGCTCTCTAGATTTTAAATTGAGCAAAAATATCTATTTTTTTTTATCAGATAAATCCATACCTTCCTGGAGAATTCGTCTATAAAGGTGACAAAGTATCTCACTCTATTTTAAGATGCAATAGGTGCCGGTCCGCATATATCCAAGTGAACTAGCTCCAAAATAGCTTCACTCTACTTGGTACTACTAGCAAATATAACTCTATGATGTTTGCTGATACAAGGCTTACGTAGGTCATCTCTTTCATTTCTTAGTGCTAGAATTAGAACTCTCCTACTTAACTCTATAAGCCCCCTATCACTCAAGTGATTCGTACGATAGTGCCACAGCTTGTAGGCTAGCTACTCCTATGCTGCTATAGACATCTCTGCACTATCAATAACCACTGAGCCCTCCATCGCGTATAGGATGTTGCTCAGTCTTCTTCCTTTCATCACCACCAATGTATTCTTGAAAATTCTCAAACACCCGCAACCCGGCTGACAACTGAAAGCATACCCTATCTTTCCAAGTAACCCAGGGATATCAGGTTCTTCTTTAGTTCTAACACGTACTTTACATTGCTGAGTATTCGTATGACTCCATCATACATCCTCACTCTGACCATACCAATACCAACAACTCTACACAGGTGATCATCTTCAAGACTAACACTCCCTCCATCAGATCTCTCATAAGATGAGAACCACTCCTGATGTGCAGTATAATTATGAAAACATGTTGAATCCAATATCCAGTGGCTATCCAACTTTATAGTTCTATTTGATACTACCAATATGTCATCTCTACTATCCTCAAATGATAGGGCACCACTCCTATTGGTTGATTCACCCTTAGAAGTGCCCTTCTCCTTTTCATTCTTCAAAAGTTAGCATTTTCTTATAATATGACTAGGTTGATGATACTTGTAGCATTTCCAAGCCTTCTAATTTTCTCAAGACTTCGATCTATCCTTTGATTTATCTCGGATTCTCTTCTTAGGCCTTTCTTGCCTCTCATTTATAGAAAGTACCTCTAAGCTAGGGTTTTCTTTAACTATCCTTTCTTGCTACTCATTAGACCTAAGAATCCCAACTACTTCCTCAAAGTTTTAGGTCTCTTTCCTATACACCAAAGTTGTAATCAAACCATCATATGCTGCTGGTAGTGAACACCATAATAGGAGAGCTCTATCCTCCTCATCGATTTTTACATCAAGGCTCATGACATCCAAGCAAACTTGATTGAACTTCTAAATATGGGAACTAGATCTCCTCCTTCAGACATCTATAAACTATACAACTACTTCTTCAACCATAGTTTGTTTGTCATGTTCTTGTCCATATATATATTCTCTAATTTCTACCAAAGCTCCTTTGTGTGGTTTCCATATTATTTTTTGATAAAACTTCATCAGTGAGGCACATCCAAATCGTGCTAAAGGCTATCTCTTCAAGCTCCTCCCAATCTTCAACATAAATCTTTTCTGGTCTTTTCCAAATTAAGACCTTGTAGATTCTATTCTGCACTAGCAGATCCTTCATCCTTTGCTACCAAAGACTAAAGTTACCATTGCCATCGAACTTTCCAAAGTTTGCCTTAATGGTACTCAATGCCATCTCAACCAAATCTCCAATAACCAAACACAAATAAAGAAAACTATGTTCTAGAGGAATCTATTCAGCACCTTATCATAATTTTAGGCGAAGCTTTAATCTTTTCTTCACCAGATCTAATACTAGGGCTTTGATACCAAATGTTAGAACAATCTGTAGCTTTGATACCAATTTATTGGGAACAATCCTTGCTACTGGATGATTGCTAAAATAGATGGAAGCATTCTATCAATCCCTAGCAAACTCTAGAGCATGGAGAATAGAAGAGAGGGAGAAGGAGAGAGGAAGATAGAGAATTTTCGAGAAAAAAAGAGCTTGTATTCAATTTGTTCTAATTTACAAACTCAAGATAAAGTATATATATACCTGATCAAAGTGATCCAACCCAAAAAAACTCCTTTAGCTAACCTAATGTACACCCATGTATACTCATATCTCACATGCACACACCCATTGGATTAAACCTAGTCTAATCCATAGATAAGCCCCTTAGGACCTTACAAACTAAGGCCCTAAGTTCCTAGGATTAAACCCAATCCTAGGCCAGAATAAAAACCATATCCTATTTTGTTCGCTGCTTGAGCCAGCTCGATCAAAAGTTGGGTTGAATCAACTGTAACGTCTCATGCGAAAGCCTGAATCATTGCTCTTTACTCCACTTCTCGAGCTAGCTCTCTCAAGGTTCGAGCCAACACACCAGACATGCCCATTCTCTATTTTGCAACTCGAGCTGGCTCTCTCAGATATCAAGCCAACTTGACCAACGTGCTGGTCTGATATGCTTGATATTGCTACTTTCTGATCTTCTGCTCGAGTCGGCTCTATCAAAGGCCAAGCTAGTTCGACTGAAGCACTGATTGAAACTCTAAGATGTTTGATTTCATTCGCTCATTGTTCTTTCTCCATCTGCTTCCAAAGCTTGAGAGCACCATACCTGAGCTCACATCCTCTACATCCTCTGAAAGCATAACCAAGTATTTTTCAAAAGGATTGGAGATCCTACTAGAGGTGGAAGAGGTACAACACTAATTGGCTTAGAATGAATAGGTTTTAATATCCTCCCACTACCATCATTTTGGATAAACTACTTTCCTAGAATGTGGTATATTGGATCACAATCACATTATGATCCATTGAAAAATACAATTAGTACCCTATTCAACATATTATAGTATGTCCATAAAGAAGTAAAAGGTTCATGAGTAAACCTCATTATGGACTGGACCATATCCAATAGGGTCCCAATCTTCCTTTTCGATACCCCATTGAGCTGAGGCAAACCAAGAGTCCATTATGAGACTATACCGTCTCCATAAGATAATTCAAAAATTTTCACTAAGGTATTCATCTCCTTGATCCAATCAAAGAACCTTAAGAGATTTTCTATCAAATGGGCCTGTATGTAGTGGTGCTCTCGCCATGTCCCATAAGGGATAGTTTGGTCAATTTCTTTTAAGGGAAGGATCCACAAACTCAGAATTCATGTGTCAAGGAGACAACCCCTTTCCAAGTTTGTATATCTTACCCTCATCAAAATGACCTTACCCGAGATATCACATGTACTTAGGTTTATCTCATTCGTAGATCTCTCAGATCATATGGCACACTCATTGTCCAGATACATCAACATATAAATAGATATAACATACCTTCATAAGGTATGTCACCCTTCTTCTTTAGACTATCCAGGTAAAATGATAATTTCCATCAGAGTGGCCATCAGTACCATAGTGGAAACTGATTTTCTTGCCTAATGCCTTCTTCTTGAGAAGATCGATCCTTCCTTGGCTCATTCTCCCATAGTCCTCTTATTCTAAGAGACTCCCTCCTTGAACTAGATTTTCCATAGTAAGAACACACCCCCTTTAACTTTTTAAGGTCTCCTTAATGATCACTAATATGTTCAATAATTTCAATAATGCACTATCATTCTCATTTATATGGTAGTTTATTATAAACTCATCAAATGAACCATTAAGGGACGGCTAGATCAAATCCACTTGAGTTCCTTATGCATGATCATCGTTAGCTTCTTAAGCTCATTCAAGTCTTTAACCATTATTAAAAATAATTATGGATGGACTACTCAACATGCAGTCCGGCTCTGCTCACCACACAACTATTGTAGGTGAGTCATCATAGCCCTGAATTCTTGGTATCCTCATGCTAGCACTAAGGCTAAGATCTAGTGCCTAATTTAATTGCCATCATCCATCTGATTATCAAGCACTGAACATTTTAGTGGTTGGATGGTTTGGTAACACAAAATAATCCTAATCTAGAACATACCCTAACCCTTTCTAGAGTTCAAAACCATTATGAAGTCCCAAGTCAATTCTTTATAGTTCTTCTTGGTCAATTGGTTGTATCTTGGACTTGGTCAATCAAATTAGGTTTGGATTTTAAAATAAGTTAAATACTTATCAAGTCCAATCCTGTTAAACTAATAAAACCTAGTCTGAGTCAAACTCAACTTTAAATCTAATCAAATTAAATCTAATTTAACTTGATTAGAATCCAATTCATTATTTGATCAAATCAAATAATTTAGCAACTATTGCAATTTGAGAGAGTCCCATGAAACTCTTAGAGACCCAGTCTAATGGGACTCTAGACATTCCTCCTTACTAACTCTTAGTAAGTGGCAATTAAATAGCATCCCAAACCAGTGGAACTCATGAGTAATAAAGTCCCAGTCTAGTAGGATTCTGCTCGGGCTATGGGGTTTGAAGCTGAGTTATGAACTGAAGAGAGAAGAGAATTCTAATTAGATGTTTGTACCAGATTTTAAAATTTATTCTAGGGACTTTAAGAAATAAATTAGACTCCTACTATTTCTTCAGAACCCAACACACCTCGGGTTGGAAAGTGGAAACCAATAATCAACTAGGATTCCTAGTCGGTACTGTGGTCCCACCAATTGGCATACCACCTCACCTAATAGATCATGATAAATGTGTCAACCAATGGATGGACAACTCTTGTCCAATGCACCTCATGCAAAATGCAATAGACCTAGTCTTTAAGTCTTGAGACCTCACCTGACAAAGCTTGGCCTCATTCCATAATTAAGTCAAACCCACCATTGCTGCAAGTGAAGCTGTCAATGAACCCTCACCTGATAGATCTTGGGCCCAACCCCATCTTCACCCCATAACTATAGAGTGGTTGCTTCTCTCATGATATAACTAAACCACTATATCCAGCCGAGAACAATCAACATTGGAGAGGGCACGGCACTCTACAATAGTGAAAGACTCCTCAACTTAATATTCTTAATTAAGGAGATTTTATTTAGGTCTATTCTATATAGTCATATACATCTTATGTAAATGACTAGCCTGATTTAGGTCAGTACATCTCATGTCTGACTAACCTAATTTGGGTTAGCACATCTCATGTTTGATTAACCTAATTTAGATCAACACATCTTATGTCTGATTAACCTATTTTAGGTCAGCACATCTCATGTCTAATTTAACCTAGTCAACATGGGTGAACTCGAATGACTAAGCAACCTTATTCAAGACATAATCGATCAAGTTGGCTAGGTAAGTAAGATCGATTGGAGAATCTACCAATGCTTGTCTTAGATACCAATGAATTAGCTAGGTAAGCATGCTACCAATTAAAAACCATCGGTTAAAATGCCAAACTTATCTTAGACACTAATTAATCAATTAGAATCAAATAGATCAGCCTAGTAACTCGAGCTCAAACCACTGAGCCAAATTTGGACTTGAGTTAATCAATTTACATCAAATATGAATCGATGTGACCAACTATAACTAAACTCACCTTTGAGCCCCTTTGATCTAATTTTAACCAACAATTGATTAAGTTCGATCAACTACTCAAAATCAATAAGGATCCTAACCTGATCTAATCAAAGAACCTAATTATAGTCAATCATAAGATCTAATTTGCTCTACCCATATCCTAAGCCCAATGTCTTATGCAACGAAATTAAATCTTAAATTCTTAATTTTTAGATCTTTTAATTTCATATCTTAATTCTTAATTAAGTGCATTATGAACATGGGTTTAGTTTAGATAGTGAAATAATTTCAAAACTAAATTATTTTATCTTGTATCTTATATAAATTTTGTCCACAGACTCAAGTTGACTCACTGTGGAATGAATAGAAACTATAAGCCTTAGCCTGCTACATTGAGTCAGCTCATCTACAAATGAGCCAACTCACTAGGGTCTTGAGCCGACTTTAATAAAATCAAGTCAATTCGCTAGAGATTGAATCGACTTGAACCAAACTTGAGTTGACTCGGCAGGTGTTACAGCAATAGTTTCAAAAAAATGAACATGATTACCAATCTGATTTATGTATGATTAAATTATTTTATGTATTATATGATTTTAATTTTGATCAATGGCTGATCTAGTCTCATCCTAGGACAACCATAAGGCATAACATAAATCATGCCAGGGCAACCTTATGCCAGGATGATTCTAGATTAACCTCAATGACTATTGCATACATTATAAATCTAATCTACAACCATTAAATAAAATATCTAATACAAAAAATGATTTAATCAAGATTGTTGGTGCAAAAATCTATGAGGACGCCGATGGAAGCTGGAGTTGAGAAGGTGAGCCCGCCAACGGGACCTGCAAAATAAAGTCCAAACTGAAGGTGGATGGCTTCAATTGGATCCTCCGATGTCCAAGTCAGTTCTCTGGCTAACGAAAATGAAGTGCTCAGAAAAATAGAGAAGCAGAGTGATGAAAAGGAGAAGAGAGCTTGAAGGAAAACGTATCTCGAGGATTTTTTTTATAGATGGAGCATGTAACAAACTAATGATGATAGCCATAACCTTCTAGTAGTGGGCCGTTCAGACCACGTGGAGTTTGTTACGAGATTGAGTTATCGTTTGTCATGACTTGTAGGTGGAAAAAATTTCTCTATTAGAGTTCGGACATAAATCGGAAACTTTGGTGCATGTAGTTGACTTATGACTAGTCGAGATTCATTGAAAGCAATGTCTGATGGTTTTAAGAAGTTCGGAAGCCTCTTGGGCCGTGCGGAAGTAGGTGCCCTTCGAATTGAGATCTGAAGCTCTGTATTCCATCCATCATAGAGCGATTGTCATGAATCAGTGATTTGACGAGGCTCTTTTTGAGGGCTTCGATTGATACGCGTAACATGGGCTGAGTAGGTCCACGACTAGTTTGGAGAAGCTCATCTTGAAAGGTATTTGAATGAAAGAACTTCGATTGAAGGTAGCACAACTAAAAGGAGTGCTTCTAGAAGGAGTCCGCCTGGAATGAGTGCCACTAGGAAGAACGCGATCAGAGAAGTTCATCTGGAAGGGTGCGACTGGAGAAGTTCATCCAAAAGGAGTGTGACTGGAGGAGTTCATCCGAAAGGAGCGTGATTGGAGGGAGCGCCACCGAGCCTTGAACCTACTATTCATTTTTAGTCAGAAGGCGAGGTTAGTATAATAATAATTCTACTTTACTATTTAAGATCATGCCGTCGAACTTCTATGTGCTGTTGACAGGTTCTATGGTATGATCTTATTGCTAAGGAGATCGATGGATTCCAATGGAAGGAGGGTCAATGGCTAAGAACTTCAACCAAGGACTTTGGTAGGGTTTATTTTTTCTCCAACACTTATCTCCCCACTTCTAAGTTTGAATTTTGAATGAAGGATGTACAGGACAGTTGTTGCAGTCGAAGTCCCCTACCAATTTTTTGCCCTTAGAGAATAAGAACTTTTGTCCTTTTTTTGAATTAGCATAAAAGTTTAATGTCGGATGACCTAAAGGAATAAATTTTGTCGAAAACTAGTCTGACGTGGAGCTCAAAGTATGGCATAATTATTGTTTTGTCAGGCGATGAGTGCAAGTGGGTTGCATGGCAGGTTAGGGTTAGCTGAAGAAGTCCGGCAATCATGACTTCCTTTGGTTCTATTTTTTTATTTAAACCTCTCCTTCTTCCATAGTCTCTCACCTTCATCTACATTCCTCCTCTTTTCTCCATTTTTCATCGCCCCCGAGCATCCTATCCTTGTTGCCCTTATCTTTTCATGATGTTTTTGATCGTCGGTGTTCTTCTCGATTGTCCTTCATCTTTTTGTTGTTCTTTCTTAGTCTCTTGATCAACCTAGATCAATCCCTCATCTTTGTCCTCTTGATTTTTGGCTTTTTCATATTTTTTAGAACTTCTTCGAATTCTTCTAGGTTGGTTTCACCATTTTCCCTTCCTAGGTTTTCTCTGTCTTTTTTCTCTAGTTTTTTTAGAGATTTTATTGAATTTTATTTGATCTAAATATAGTCCAAAGTTTCTTGGTCTAATAGTTCTAGAAGTTTGGTCAACCCAAACTCCCAAAACCTTGAGACCAAAATGGAACCTAAACCTAGTGCAGCACCTTGGCCAAACTTCATACTGGGAACCATCCCTTGCTCCTTAACCACTGAAGATCTGCCATTGATAAGGATCTAGTATAGGATGCCTATCGAGTATGAGCTAAAACTTTCTGAATTGAGTGGCCGAGCTTGCGCCACCCCTCCAGATCGATTCTGCTTGTATTTGGAGGCCTTCTATGCCAGATTAAGGCTTCCTCTCTTCATTTTTATTATAGCTCTTTTTCATTTTCTAAATATTTTTTTAGCTTCTATAGTGCCAAACTTATTTAGGCTTATAATAGGATTTCTTGCTCTCTGCATATCCACCAAAATTCAGTCCATAATTTTATTTTTTCAAACTTTCTTTACCTTCAAACGTCACCTCACTGCAAAGGATTGGTGATATGTTTCACCCTAGTTCGATAAGAAGGGGTTGCTCAAAGGTGCCCCTTTCTTTATTTATAATTGAAAAGAGAAGTTCATCTTTGTTTCTTGCCCGACCTTACTCTTAGGACTCCCACCTTGGAGAAATTTGAGGGATTCAGTCTATCGAGCCCTGGGATTAGAAAAAAAGGATCGAAAATCGATTAGCAAAATCAAAAATTTTTGAGCTCCTCTTGTGTCCGAGCTAATAAAAAAATAAATTCTATTCAACCTTGGCCTTAGTCTCCTGAATCCAATAAGTATATGGCCGAAGTTGTGGGTTACCCCTTTTCATCCTCTTTTTATTTTTTGACTGTACTTTTTCTTTCTTTACTTCAGAAATGGATGCCCAGGAGGGTGAAATGTTCACAAGGGGCTCCCACCCCACAGGAGGAAAGGGAAGGCACTGGATGAGAGCTCGAAAAAGGCAAGGAACGACATTCTAGGCTCTGCGGCTCCCATCAGTACCATGGATGCCTCCAAAGTTGCCTCAGAAGTGGAAGCTCCTTCCGCCTTCGAGCTCAGCGCCATCATTGAGTTCGTCGGATCTTCGGTGCCATCGAATCCTCCCGTCGAGGCCCGTATCTCAGAGCCTCCCACTGAAGGAGAAAAGAAGGTGGAGAAGAAGAAGACCAAAAGGGTCCTGAGAAAGTTCCAACAGAAGGTCCACCACAACGGGCCCAATAGCTCCGATGAAGAGTTGGGGGAGAACCCCTTCAACAATCATGAAATCGTCAGGAATCTGGTTGACAGGTTTACCAAATCCAAAGTCATGGATTAGATCATCGATGCGGATGTCAACCAATGCGATTGGGATTCACTCAGATCCTTTCATGAGGTAGTCACCTTATCTTTCTCCTTAAACTTCCTAATGCTTCCCTGTCCATGCCACCCTCTTCACCATATATATACTTCTTTTTTTTTTTAACAGATGGGCCACCAACTGCTTGGCTACATCAAATCGCTGAACCGTTTAAAGTCAAAGTTGGTGAAGGCCCAAGAGGATCATCGGGCTAAGGTTGAGTGCTTACTTAAGGAAAGAGATGAAGTTGATCGCTCTTTGATGGAGAAATCTGTCGAGATCGAAGGTCTTCAAGAAGCACTCCGCAAGGAGAGAAAAATATCAGTGGGGTTAAAGACTGCTTTAGGCTTGGAGAAAGAGCAGAGGAGAAAGGCTGAAGCTAAGACTGCCAAATTGAAGGAGCAAATTTTTATGCAGATCTCTAAGGCGATGGCTCAGATGATAGAGAAGTTTAAGATCTTTCATGAAATGAGAGATCTGAATGTCAAATTTGGCTAAGAGGCCTTCAACAAAGGTTTCAAGCTCTATGAGAACAGGATGGCCAGCAAGCTTTTCGAGCTTAACCTTGACTTCTTGTACGAAGGGGCTCCTAAAGATGAAATGGAGCCATCCATTGATGCGGCTGATCCCCCTCCTACCAAACCTGCTGTCGAAGAACTGGGGCCAACTAATACTGTGCTAGACTCCTCGTCAGCTCCTTCAAAGGTCTGAGACCTCTTAATTTATATTTTTTTCTTTTCATTTATTTCCTTTCTATATTACAAAAATTTTGATCAATGAAGTTAACTTTATTTTGAGAATGAATTTTTCTTCTATGAAATCTATATGGTGATATTTTCATGTTCCAAGTGCAGTCTCCTATCGAAGTTGATCCTCTTTCTCAGGGTGTTCTCTTGAAGTCCCACATAAAGAGTCTAAGGAGGGAGGTTCATCATCTTAAGAAAAAATTGGAGAAGACTGAAAACGAGCTTAAGAAAACAAAGAAGAAACATGCCGACGCTGCCATCGAAATTAACCACTTGCATCAATCATCCAGACAATTATTTAAAAAATATAATACCAAGAAATTCCACCTAAATGAAGAGCTCGAGGAGGTCAAGGAGCATGAAAGTGAGAAGTTAACAGCTAAAGCTTGCTCCCTTGAAGTTGAACTCAATGCGGCAAAGAAGAAAATTCATTTATTAAAGGAAAGCTCGGCGTACTAGCAGAGAGGAGTTCGATTGGAATTGGTCCAAGAGATTCTTAGAGCTTCAAAGTCAACTTCATACTACCGAGGTTTCACACAAGAATTTCGAGCTCGGCTAGAGTAATGAAATCGCTGGCCTCCAATAGCAACTTTAAAAATTGGATGAGAAGATAATTGATCTTAAAAGATAGTTGGTGGAGAAGGTGGAGGCCAGCTCAAATAGAGAATCAGATAAATTTTTTTTCTTAAGAAATTCTATGGAGATCCTATCAATAACATTTGCAAAAGAATCGATCAAGCTTCTATAGTTGAAGATTCAACTGACTTACGAGCGACAAGCTGTCAAGAATACAGAGATCAAGTCTGAAGTTTTAAGAAAATAGTTATGGAAGTCCAAAGATAATTATGGAAGGGTTGATAAGTTATTTATAGAGAGCCTGTTGTAAAAGAAGGAGCTTGAAGAATAGATTGCTAGCTTGAAGCAATCTCTAGCAATGGCAAGGGGCAGCAGTCTGAGGTCCTAAGAATCGAGTCCTTCTTAGGACTTCATCCATCTTATTTTTTCTCCTTTTTTTATATGGTCTTGCAAACCTTTACTTTGCAATGATCTTCAATTTTAATAAAATGATATTTTCTTCAATTATCTCTTCATCTTGCATGGATTTAACATCTATTGATTTTTCTATTTTCTTCACCTCATCTTTTAACGAGATGATTGTTGAAAAAATACCTTCTTCCTATCTTGGGTAACCATGAACCTTTATCTATGTTAGGATGAGATTTTTTATCTTATTTTTGATGGGATTTTCTTTTAATTTTGTCAGGATGAGGTCCTCCTCCTGTCCCTAATGAAGTCATTGGAACACAAAAGGATCGTTGAAAGGGCCTCTCCTCTCCTCCTATCTTAAATAATCAAAGATCTTCATCCGTGTCTGGATGAGGTTCTCCTCCTGCTCCTAATGAAGTCATTGGGGCATAAAAGAATCATTGAAAGGGCCTCTCTCCTCCTTCTATCATAAATAATCGAAGATCTTCATTCGCATTAGAATGAGATTCTCCTCTAATTCCTGACATAGTTGGCCTTTACTTTTGTCCTCCTGTCAGGATGAGATCCTCCTGTTCTTGATGGGATTAGCCTTCTTTTGTCAGGACAAGGCCCTTCTCCTATCCCTAACAAAGCCATTGGGGTATAAAAGGACCATTGAAGGAGCCTTTCTCCTCCTCCTGTATTAAATAACTGGAGGTCTTCATTCATGTCAGGATAAGATTCTCTTTCTATTTCTAACATGATCGATCTTTACGCTATCTTCCTATTAGGATGAGGTCCTCCTTTTATTTCTGATGGGGTTAGCCTTTCTTTATTAGGATGAGGTCCTCCTTCTATCCCTAATAAAGCTATTAGGGTATAAAAGAATTATTGAAAGAGCCTCTCTCCTCCGTCTGTCTTAAATAACTAAAGATCTTCATCCATGTCAGGATAAGATTCTTCCTTTGTTCCTGACACGGTCGGCTTTTACTTTATTTTTCTATCAAGATGAGGTCCTCCTCCTATTTCTGATGGGGTTGACCTTTCTTTATTAGGATGAGGTCCTCCATCTGTCCCTAATAAAGCCATTGGAACACAAAAAAATCATTGAAAGGGTCTCTTCTCTCCTTCTATTTTAAATAATCAGAGGTCTTCATCCATGTCAGGATGAGATTCTCCTCCTATTCCTGACATGGTCGGCCTTTACTTTGTCCCCCTATCAGGATGAGGTCCTCCTCCTATTTCTGATGAGGTTGGCTTTTTTTTGTTAGGACGAGGTCCTCTTATCCCTAACAAAGTCATTGAGACATAAAAAGGCCGTTAAAAGGGCCTCTCTCCTCCTTCTATCTTAAATAATCGAAGGTCTTGATCCATGTCAGGATGAGATTCTCCTCTTATTTCTGACATAGTTGGTCTTTACTTTATTCCCCTATCAGGATGAGATCCTCCTCTTATTTATGATGGGGTTGGCCTTTCTTTATTAGGATGAGGTTCTCCTATTCCTAACAAAGTTATTGGGACACAAAAGGATTATTGAAAGGGCCTCTCTCCTCATCTTATTTTAAATAACCAAAGGTCTTCATCCATGTCAGGACAAGGTTCTCATCCTATTTCTGACATGGTCGGCCTTTACTTTGTTTAAAGACGAAGTTTGATTAAGTCGTTCTTTACCATCATATAACTTTGCAACAAAGAACAAGTGTATTGAAAATAAGGAAGCTTTATTGGGGCAAGATTATTGATAATACATTCTCAAGTTCTCCGAGTTCCAAGGCTACGGGAGTGCTGGTCCTCAAAGCTCCTTCAAATAATATGTCCCCGGCCAGATGATTTTCACAACTTCATAGGAGCATTCTCAATTCAGGATGAGCTTTCCTTGATTTTGAGGTTGCAAAACATCCATCCATTGGAGCACTAGATCTCTGAACATTTTGCTTCTGATCCTGGAGTTGTAGTAGCGAGCTATTCTTTGCTTGTAAGTTGCCAATCAGATTTGAGCTTTCTCTTGCTTTTTTTCTAGTAGGTTGAGATTTGCTCTGAGATCTTGGGAGTTACTTTCTTGATTGAAGGCCTCGATCCATGCTGAAGGAAGCCGAATTTCCACTGGAATAACTACCTCCATCCCGAAGGCTAATGTAAAGGGGGTTTCGCCAATAGGCAATCTCTGGATAGTTCGATATGCCTAAAGCATGTGATAGAGTTCATCTATCAATGCGCCCTTTGCCCTCTCAAGTCTTGCCATTATCCCCTGTAGCAGAGTTCTATTGGTTACGTTTGCTACACCATTTGCTTGCGAATATGCTACTGATGTAAAGTGATGAGATATGTTCAGATCTTTGCAGAACTCAGTAAACTTTATACCTACAAACTGATGCCTATTATCAGTGATTAGCATTCAAGGTAGACCAAACTTGCAAATAATTGACTCTCAAATAAAGTCTTGCACTTTGGCCTTAGTGATCTTTACTAAAGGTTTGGCCTCAATCTACTTAGTAAAATAATCTACTACCACCTGGAGAAACTTTTGCTGTTCGGATGCCATGAAAAAAGATCCAAGTATATCCACCCTCCATTGTGCAAATAGCCATGGGGCACCCAATGGTGTGAGATGTGAAGCCAGCTATCTCTAAATGTTTGCATTTCTCTGACACCTATCACATTTTCTCACATAATCCACCATATTTTGGTGCATAGTTGGCCAATAGTATCCTTAACAGAGTAACTTATGTGATAAGGACCTCGCTCCCAAATAATTTTCATAAATTCCCTCATGAACTTTCCTTAGGGCATAATCAACTTCTAAAGGTCGAAAATATTTGAGTGGCAGGGAGTATGACCTCTTATATAGCTTATTTTCATGTAAAATGTAGTGGAAAGTTTGATTTCTTAACTTTCGAGCTTCTTTATGATCTTTGAAAAGAATTCTATCCTTGAGATAAGCAATTAATGGAACGATGCAACCGGGCCCATGATCAACTTGCATTATTACCTAGGGCTCTTTCGAACTTGGATGCTACAGGACTTCAAAAAGGACTTATTTTGGCAGCTCGTTGGGGGCTAAGGTAGCTAGCTCAGAGAGGAGGTCAGCTCTAGTGTTCTCTACCTTGAGAATTCATTAGATATTAAAATTATTAAAGGCTGAGACTAAGCTTCTTATCTTTTTCAAGTACTTCTTCTTGCTTTTCTCTCGAGTTTCATAATTATCACTGACTTATCCCACAATCAGCTGGGAGTCACTATAAACCTTCAGATGTTCAACTCCTAGCTCTTTAGCTATTTTGAGTCCTGTAAGTAGGGCTGCATACTCCGCCCTATTATTAGTGGTGGGAAAGTCGAAGGGTAATGTGTACTCCGCTACAACTCCTAGATTGATGAGAATCAAGTTCAAGCCTGCTCCAGAAGCATAAGATGAACCTGAAGGAAAATCCTGATTTTTCGGTCTAGGTTCGTTCAGATCTGATCAGATCAAGAGATATATTTCAAAAAAAAATTTCTTTGATCTGTATCAGATCTGTGATATTTCAGATCTGATTCATATTATTTTAATAAATAAAATAAATAAGAATAAATTAAATCAAATTTAATTTACCTAATTTGGGTAATCCTATTACCCTATTGATGATCCTGTATGCAGCGGAAGGTTTTGGATCTAGACATGCAAGCGCCTAGCCTCTACCGATATCCACTCAGGCTGGATCTAGAGATCCTCTTCTTCTCTATCATGTCTCCAAAAATTAGATCTGGATCTGATCTGGAGGATCTTCACAACTCCTTTTGAAGATCAGCAGTCGTACTTTGCAGCAGCGCAGCCTTCTTACTTTTGATTGCTTTTCTTTGATCTGGATCGCACCAACCAAAGTCCAAAACTCCTTTTGGATGTGGAGAGCAAGGGGAGAAGGTGGTTTGGCATGGAGAAGGGGAGAGGCAGCCTTGGGGCATATGGAAACTCTTATTCAATCCTATGTCAATCTGAGTTGGGTACAGGGTCTTATTTATAGACTAGCTGTGATCCAACTCCTCTTCTTCCCAACCAATCATAACCCTTTGTGAAATCAGATCTAAATCTAATTGGTGAGAATAGAGTCCCCTGGATTCCTCCTTAGAGGGCGCCTAAGACCAGTCAAAGTTGGTTCTTAGAAGAACTCTAATTGAAATCCAAAAGAGAGGTGGAGTCCTGAAAAACCTCTTGGCAGCACAGAGACAGGCAGAAAGCACTGGAGTGTTGTGTAGCACCCCCTAGAGGCATTAGAGGTTAGAGGAGGCTCAGCGCATGGCCAGAGCAAGCGAGGGGTATCTCAGCATAGTGTGGGCCAAGGGCTTCTCAAGAAAGATCAAGCACTCAAGTCTCGGGAGTGCTAGGAGCATCAAACAAGTTAGGGAGTGTTTCTAGGAATTGGTGGGTTTGCCTAAGGATGAGCTGGAGCTTGATGTAGAGGTCTGAGCATGATCACAGGTATCCAGGGGATGTCGAGGGCGCCCTGAGATTGGTAGATCTATGAGGGGGGTTTCTTGGGAGATTACTTTTGAGCAGCATTATATGGGCTGAGTGCTTCTGAATCTTGAGAGAGGTTGGGTGAGTTGAGATTGTAATCTCCTCCTATTATTTTTTTCCCTTGGTATGAGCATTGCATGTCCCCATGGATTGTAGGCAACTTGGGACCGACCCATGTATATGGTTGTGTTTCGTTGTCTTCTTCTAATCTTTTCAAAAATAATAGATGGTGCTACATCTCCTACAGGTGATCTTGGGCTGGTGATCCATGTTCCATAATTATAGATCTACCCTAACAGTGGTATCAGAGCCAGAAGAAATCATGTTGCACCAGGGATTGCTGTGGTGGTGATCAAGTTAGAAGAAAGGCACAATCAAGGTGGATACTCTCATGTACAAGAAGAAGCCAGATGGAGCTTAGTGCGAGGTGGAGCTCCAAGTGAAGATGGATCGGGCACGAGACTCAGTTTGGGATCGAGCGGCCTGGCTCGACTCCAATGTTTGCCGATCCATGAGCAGTAGGTGGTAGCCCCAGGACATGGGGGCAATATCATATAGGAAGCTCTCAGATTTAAGATTGAGCCAAAGATCGAGTCGAGGTGGAGAATGTTGGAATCTTGTGCCTTAAGATTCGGTCCATAATAAGTTAAGAATGACATTCAGAAGCCATGAGAAAAGGATCAGCCAATACAGTCAGACTGGCTCGAATACGCAGTCAAGCTGGCTTAGGGGGTGATCGAGCCAGCTTAAGATGGATCCGAGTCGGCTCTCTCAGGTGGACAGAAAGCAATGCTCGGGTGAGACGCAGTCGAGGTGGCCCAACTTGGACCAAGCCGATTCGACGAAGACGAACAACATAAATGAACAGCGTGCATGGGCACGAGTGTGGAAGTCTTTTCATGAGGTCTATAGCTCATCACTCATGGATCAGGTCTAGTCATGGGGTCTATGGAGCTGTTGTGCTATCTTAGCGGCCAGGAGAGGCATGCGAGAGCGTTGATGTCGATGGCTATTACATTGATATCAGGGCTTATAAGAAGACGCAAATGATCTAAGAAGAAAGAAGTCTCGGGAAAACCATCTTAAGTGGTGTAGAGACAAGGCAAGGAGTACTGGAGTGCTACAGTAGCACCTCCCTGGAGGCACAGGAGCTGAGAGAGGCTTCGATGGTGCAGTAGTTGAGGAGGAATATCTGCAACATAGTGTGCCAGGGGCTTCTCAGGAGGATCAAGCACCAGATCTCAGGGAGAGCTAGGGGTCTCAGGGAGGCATCAGGAGCATCAAGGGAAGTCGAGAGTAATCCTGGAATGGTGGCGTTGCCTAGGGACAGAGTGGGCGCTTGATGTAGAGGCTAAAGAGGATCATAGAGTATCAGGATGTCGAGGGCCCGGACTGGGTAGATCTTATGAGAGGGTCTTCTTAGAATTACTTTAAGAGGCATTGTATAGGTGGTGGTTCTAAATCCTAAGAGGAGTTGGGTGATTGAAGGTTGTATCTTTCTCTATTGTTCTTTCCGGTAGTAAAGCATTGATGTCCCATGGATGTAGGCATTGGCCAACCCGTATATTGGTTGTTGTTCGTTTGTCTTCTTCTATCTTTCCATAACAACAAGTGGATGTCATATCTCCTACAGGTAATCTTGAATGGGTGATATCATGTTCCAACAGTTGTTGTATCTACTCTAATAGTAAAATGGTATATTTAATTACCTCAACTCCTTCATTGCTTGAGGGTGACTAATGAGAAGTGAGCCAGTAGTCAATGCCAAGCTTGGAGTAGAATTCTTTGAATCGAGCATTGTCAAATAAGTTGGCAATTATCAATGATGAGGATCCAACAAATTCTGAATTGGTAAGATGATGATTTCTTAATGAAGCTTCATGTGTTCTCCTTGATAACTGAGCTAAGGCTTCCTGTCTCAGTCCTTCTGTGAATAGTCAACAGCAACAATAAAGAACTTTCTCTATCCAATAGTTTGTGGGAAAGAACCTAAGAATGTCCATTCTTCATTAGACAAATGACTATGAAGTGCTGATTAGGGTCAGCTCCGCAACTAGTCAATGCTGAACATTGGAATCCTTTGATATTTTTTTAAATGGAATCGAGCTGCATCTTCTAATAGTGTGCGCTAATAATATCCTGTTAGGTATCACTTGCTCTGATACCAATTATTGTGGATGTCTGGCTAGACACCACCACCTCAAGATCCGATATCCTTCACTAACAGCAAGAAGAAAAAAGAAATAAAATGAGATACAATTAGGTACATGGATTAGCCAAGTGCTAGCTCCATGGGGCATACAAGCTTTACTATGAAAGAGGAAAAATAAATACAAGAGGAGGAATACCCACTCTCATTTTTGCAGACTAAACCTTTCTCAACTAGAGCTATTCCCATAAAAGCTCTTTAAACACCCCAAGAAGACCCTCTTCACAAGCACTAGTACTAGGGTCCTCGACACTCCTGGATGCTTCCTATGAAAACCACTATATCATGCCTAATGGCCACTCATACGGTCGTTGCCTCACTTTTGTCTAATGCTCTACTCTGTCTTGCATCCTGTTTTGTTAGGTTGCACGTACTCGATGCTTTGCCAAAACTTCTTTTGGTGGCTGCCAGAGTCTTTCTACACGTCTTATTATCTCCACAGCACATCAGCCCTCAAATAGGTTGAGAATCCTTGCATCGACTATTCTAATAGGATTCTATCTTGCATCAACCCTTATTATCTCCATAGCACCATCAGTCTAATAGGATTGTATCTGTAATATAGCTCCAATAGAACTTTGATGCCATCTGGAGTGTCTCCCAGCCTTTGAATCATGACTACAGCCCTCTATGGCCATTGGATCATGCAAACAATCCCTGTGAACCCCATGAATGATCCGGTCCATGCACAATAGCCATAGACCGCATAGAAAAACTCTTCCACGTTGCCCCCTATAGATGCCTGCCTAGGCCTAGGCTGCATGGTGTGCTGCCCCAATCTAAGCTTGGCTGTGCCAGCATGTGCACCCCTGGGCCTGGGCCGTTATGCAACAACACACCTACGTGGTGCCCGTGCAGTTTCGCATGCTATAGGCCACACTTGGGCCTAGCATGCTGCACCGCCATGCATGGACTTGCACTGTGGGCCACGCTGGGCCAGCAATCTCATGTGCATCGCTGGCCTACACATCTAAGCCACATGCTATAGACCCCAACAGCTATGCGCTATGGCCCCACCTAGTGTGTATTGCATGCCCCACATAAAATATATCTTTAGGCTCCTCACGACATGCTTTCGAGTAGGCTTTTTTCGTATCTAAATTTTCTCTACTATGACTCAATTTGAAGCATCAAATCCTAATAATCTTCACCTCGACTCGACATTAGGCCTCCACCTGACTTTAAGAGCTTTTGAATCTTCTCGCTCCCATGCCCTGGGGCAATTGCCTGCTACTAAATAGGTCAAAAGTGGAGTCGAGTCGCCACTCGATCTTATCTCTCATATGTTCCAAGCTCCATCTAACTTGAGACTTGCTCAGGGTAGCCTCGTTGGTGACATAGCTCATCCTCCCGAGTCTCATATTCTCGAGCTCGATCCACCTCCCTTGAAGCTCTATCTTGCACTAGGCTCCTACTAGCATCTTCCATGTAGATGGCTTTTCCTTGAATAAGGCAGCATCGATCAATCCTTCATAGTTTGATCTCTAGCATCGATCAATCCTTCGTGTTGATCTCTATCTTCATTGTGCCTATCTTTCTCTATCTCTTCAATCTGATCACCAATGTCCGACCTATCTCAAGTACCAATCCAACTCTGTACCAATTATTAGGTATCAACTTGCTTGATATCAATTACTATGGATGTCTAGTGAGGACACCACTACCTCAGGATCTGATCTCCTTTTGTTGACAACAAGAAGAAAAAAATAATAAAATGAGAACACAATCAGGTATGTGAATTAGCCCAAGTGCAGCTCCATAGGGCTGCAAGCTTTAGCTATGAAAGAGAAAAAATAAATATAAGAGAGAACATCCACTCTCAACTCTTTATATATAATCTCTCTCAACTAGAAGCTACTCTTATGAAAAACTCTCTCAACCCCCAAGGAGACCATCTCAATAGGCTTGCCAAATATCAAGGTTCTCAACGCCCTGGATGCTTCTTGTCAAAATTGCTACGTCATGCCTAACGACCACTCACAAACAGGCCTTTGCCTCGCTCTGCTGACACTCTGCTCTACGTCGATGTTTGCCTGCATTTGCTTTAATGGATTGCACATACTCGGCACTCACTGCTGAACTCCTTTTAGTGACTGCTAGAGTCTCTTTGCATGTCTCACCTATCTCCACAGCACCATCAGCCCTTAAATAGGTTGAGAAATCCTCATGTCGACTTTCCACCAGAGTCCTAATAGGCGATTCTATCTCCTAATACAGCTCAAAAGAACTTTGATAGCATGTGGAGAGTCTTCCAACCTTTGGATCGGCGACCGTAACCCTCCGTGGCTGCTGGAACCATGCAAACAACCCCTATGAACCCCGTGAATGATCTCGATCTAGGCGTAATAGTCGTAGACCGCATGGAGAACTCTCCTGCATTGCCCTATGGATGCCCGCCTAGGTCGTGCTAGTGCATGCAGCTACTGGGCCTAGGCCGTGTAATGTAGGCTGCGCTTGGGCCTAGCACCCACGTGCCCATGCATGGCTATGCGCTACAGGCCGCACCTAGGTCGGTGCATCCACGTGTGTGGTTGGCCCTGCGCCTGTTGGCGCGCCTAGGCTGAGCCCAATGAGCTTGCACACCTGGGCCGCCATGCTACAGGCCCCACGAGCCGTATGCTAATGGGCCCCACCTGCTGCATACTACGTGCCCCACATAAATATCTTTTGGGCTCTCCTCATGACCTGCCCTTTAAGATAGGCTTCTTCGCATCTAGATTTTTTCTCTACTACTATGGATCAAATTTGAGGCAATCAAATCCTAACATATCCTCTTGCTTAGCACTTTTATGAATAAGGACAATACCCTCCAAGTGGTTTTCACATATACTTTACAGTCTTCTTTAAAGAGCATATTTAAACTTTGGTGATCGATGCATTTAAGGTAAATAATGTAAAAGACCTCTTCTATAATTGTGCACCGATTAAAATTATACCAGGCGGCCTGGTGAATGAGTCTATGAGCCTCCTCTGATTGTAAGGAGAACTACTTCTTTGATACAATTGATGATGAATCCATCTAGCTTAGCTCAGGCATTGCTTGGAGTACTTGGTTCATGAGTTTTGCTAATGCTTGATCCAATCAATACTTTGAAACGGTCATCTACTCCAAGTTGGGGCTTCTAGGATGGCTAATTTGAAGAGGATGTTTGCTTCATTTTTTTTTTCAAGGTATCTACAAAATTTCAAAACTTTCTAACGTTGAGAAAATCTCCTTCCTTTTGCAAATTATGTTTCCCAGTGAGAAACAACAAAAGAGAGGGGGGTTGAATTGGATTTTCAAAAAAAAATTTATAGCATATATATATATATATATATATATATATATATATATATATATATATATATATATATATATCTGTGTGTGTGTATGTATGTATGTATGTATGTATGCAATATAAGTTCCTAAGTGTAGGTGCAATGAAAGCAATGAATGATTGTGTAGAGAAATGATGCAAAGTATAAATAACACAGAAGAAATCAAATCCACACATTACAAAGATAGTAGTTCGGTGTCAAGCATAACACCTACATCCACCTCTCAAGCAACCTCCTAAAATTTTCAACTATAAATCACCAAAGATTATGTCCCAATTTTTTTGCAAGATCATAATTTAAACCCAGTTGATTTCCTAAAGCACACCCACCAAAACCTTTCACAACCAAATCCTAGGCTTATATAAATTCAATCTAGGCTTTTGATGAGTCTTTCCCCCCAGTTTCAATCCTATTGAAACTCTGTCACAATCAAAAAATTTATTAGCAATGTGAAATTACAAACAAAAAAAGCTCCTTTAATGAGCAGAATAGAAAGCCAATGTAGCTAAGCTGAGGAGTTTGAAAAGGCTTTTGTTAAAATTAAATACACCCCTTCTTCCGCTTGAAAACACTTGAATGCCGAAAAAGCTGTGGTTAAAAACTTGATTTTCCTTGAATGCTCACTAATGCACTCAAAAATTTTTGGCTTTCTTCTCTTACTTTTTGGTGTCAATGTATTTTATCTCTTTGTTCGCACTCCTTAAAATTTGTGTGCACTAAATCCTTGTTAAATGCCCAAAAAAGATTTCTAGCCATTAGAAGTGAGAACTAGCTGTTTGAGGGGGTTCTATGCAAACTGCGCTTTGGTGAAACAACTAGCTATTGAAAGCCTATCATTTATAGTGCAGTCAACTTGAGTAGAATTTGGAGTTGACTCAAACTTTTTAGGGATTTCAGTTAGCTCGGAAGTCTTCAAAGAAGTTCACTCAGTATTAGTTCATAGAAGAAATTGTCTCTATCTTTCTAAGAGAGTCAACTCGAGAATTGCAAGAAGTCAAATCGAGGTCTATGTCGGTTGAATCTTGCACTGCCAAAGTCGACTCTAGAACTCATTGAGTGATTTCAGGCCATGTGCCAAAGTGCTAATTGCATGTTGTAGTCCAACTCTTCTCCACCAGAAGTCAACTATAAGCTTTTTTCTTGAATTTTTCATGCTTGGACTCCTTTGAGCTTGCTTCTTGGTCTTCGAGATGGAAGTCTAAAGAATCTTTGAAAATAAGCTTCTAGCTTTCTAAATCTCTTCTCAAATACTCATAAGCAATTATTAAATATCAATTATCTATATACTCAAATGTTTTATTCTCACCAAATCAATAGTCCCGGCGCAACAAATACTTTCACCATAGTTGGCTCTCGAGCTTTGTACTCTTCCTTAGTCTAATCTCCATTAGATTCTGCATTTGGTTGGAATGAGCAAATTAACTATTTAGCCATCACTTGTTTCAAGAGTTGGTTGAGAGTTCAAGACTACCAAGGGTAGGCTAGAAGTTATGGGACTTCTATTGAAGCTGATTGGATAGAATGGTGGTTGTTTTGTCCAACTTCACCCTCTCTCTTTTAGAAATTGTATGAAATCCTTAAAGAAAGAGGGTGCCTTCCTTTTGTGCAATCTGTGCCACTCAAAATCTAATTAACCAAGAAATAGAAGAACATGTCCAACGGAGATTCAAATTGATGCTTAAGTCAAGTAAGAGTTATTGAGAGGAAAAAGAAATGATGTGAGAGAGAAGAAATTATTTATATGGAAAGTTTTTTAATCAATACCTGAGATTGTCCCTTGGTGCTTAACATTTATAGAGGTGAGTATAAGAAATCTTCATGATTAAGATTAACAGATTAGTGGATGAGGCATCAGTCAGAGATGCTTCTCTGATGTACCTGCATTGGGTGGGTCAAAGGACTTCGTAAACGAGTTAAAGGTCGCAGGTAAACCGTATTAACGCGTGGTGCTTTAACTGAAATGACTGAGCTCGAATACCCGGTACAACGAACAACACAGGCCGGCTAAGTTGAGCGGTATTCCCAAATGAATGGTGTTAGGTGCTAGAGGCTGCGGTGGCGGACGGTTGACACATGATGATAGTAAGGTCAAGTCTCAATATGATGAGGTGAGCTCATAGATTTTAAGGCAATTTGCTTAATTTGGACTATGGTAATCGGCGGCGTTACAGGGGGAACGAGTACCGTACGCGATAATGGGCCCAGAATTGGTACGGGAGAGAAGTGCATCTGCGGCACGTGTGGTCCTGATATAACTGGAATCTTGAGGTCGTAGATTCGGCTATTAGCGAAGAACTTCAAGGTTTGCGGCTAATCACGTGAATAAAAACGTCAGGGGGTTACGAAGGGATTGTCGGAGAGACAACATAGTGACCGGTTATCATTGTCGTATTGCAATGCCGTCGACGATTAGTATATGATAATAACTTTTAAGTGGATTGAGAATCAAACTCCCAGGCTAGTGTATAAGCAATATTGCTGTTATTCACTTTGGATTGACAATTGATTTTATTGAATAGATTGCCACAGATTTTAGATATAGCCGCGCAAGTGCCTGACCTCTGCTAGTATCCATATGGAGATAATTTGATCAAAACACTAAGGCCACTAGAGTGCTAGCACCTTTTTAGCCTCGCTCCTCGACTTGGATCTAGATCTCCTTTCTCTACATCTCAAAGAATGAAATCTTGTAACACGAACTCTTCATGTTGATTTGTAAAAAACCTTCCATAGAACACCAAGAAGGGAAGAAGAACCTTTCTTCTTCTCTTCCTCTCTTTAATCTCCCTCTTTTTTAGATCTAATATGAAGTGGGGCATGCAGATGATGGAACAAATAATAACAGTGTTTAGATGTCGCGGCAAGAAAGAAAGACTAGCGCATACACACTAACTCACACCTTTTTCACTTTCTCATTCATTTATCGCACAAATTAAAGAGTCCCACATCCTCCAATGTCCCAACCTGATAAGGAATAGATCCCAACTTATTTGGAATCTAATCACATCAAGATAGAGTCCTAAAAGAAGTGGGAAGCCACCAACTAGCACCTCCTCATCATCTCACATGCACCAAGAGAAAGAGCATCACTTTTTAGCACCCCTCTCTCATATCTACATGAAAATAAGAGACAAAACCCCAAAGAACTAGGGCTTAGGTGGTCTAAATCAATTGGCCTCAATTTGAGTTCAATCCAAATCAAATTCGAGCTCAATTCGAATCAAATTTGAAAAGACTAACAACCCTGATCTAATCAGGATTGAAATCCAAGTCCTACTTGGATAATTAAACCTAATTAGCCTTAAATTAATTTAAGTTTAATTAAATTAAATCTAATTTAAATTAATTAAAACTTGATCTAAAATTTAATCAGGCCTAATTGAATTGCAATACTTGCAATTAAGTCCCTCATACTTGAATTTGTAACCTTTACAAATTAGTAATTTCTAAATTCAAACCATCAATCTAATTGATAATTTGATTATGATCTAAGCCATTGATCAAGACAAGCTTCTTTTGTGTGTAATCCTCTCAGATTCTATTCTGTCTGATAGTGAGACATACCATGATCTCTATAACAGTATCATCAAAACTCCTTTCGATGGGCTAGAACAATTCCAACTCATCCCAACAAGGATAGTTGATCCAAAAATGATCCTAGTAAGTTCTTATAATCCACCAGTTATTTCTAGTAGCATGTAATTACAATCTAGCAAAACAAAAAGATGAATCCCTTGGTATAGTTACCGTGTAATCAAGTTCTTCTATCAAATCCTGACAGGATGCAGGTCATGAAACCTCATCAAATCTAAGCATCCGTCATATGCAAAACTTAATTAGCTCGAGTCCAATCATGAATCCCATAGAAACTTCTTTTCATAATCATGCTACTATGGCCACAAATTTATGGACTTAGCCTCTTAAGTTACATAGGACTGCTCCACAACTACTAAGGTCGATAGATCTCCTATAAGTGCACTTCTACTCCTACAATAAACCTATTGCAGCTAACATCCATTACAATGACTCATTAAGTATAATATTTATATATAGTCAAACTATAGTAACCCCACTGTGGCAACTAAGGCATCGTAGGTCAAAAAACTACTCACATAACTACAGCAGCGAAAAATCATTGATGAGTGAGTAGGCATCCATATGGCTTCTCATCCTTGATCATGCTTAGTACCATTGATCTATATCAACCACCTACACTCTCGCTCCAGTGTTACCATACTATAGATTCAAGACCTATCTATCCAAAAGGAAAATGATCCATGCCCCAGTGTAATCGAATCTATCACCACCCCCATGATGATCAATGATTGAGAGTAGTTTAGAAATTAATCTAAATAATACATATCTTAAATTCTTAATTCTTAAGAATATTATCATTGACCATTAATTTTTTGGACGATTTTAGGACACATTATTCTAAAATAAAAAAATTATCCATAATTTTAATTTTAATCAATTAAATATAAATTTATGTTCTGAAAAATTATAATGTGTCTGCCAATAATTAATTTTTTAGATCACACATCTAACAGTTTGATCTTCAAGCCATGTAAATGTTGGAATCTTGCATCTTAAGATTTGATCCATAATAAGTAAAGAACGATATTCAGAAGCCACAAGAAAAGGATCAGCCAATATAGTCAAGCTGGCTTGAATATGCAGCTGAGCTGGCTCAGGATGAGATCGAGCTAGCTCGAGTAGATTTGAGCTGGCTCACTCTAGCGGATAGAAAGCTGTGCTCGGGTGAGACGCAGTCAAGCTGGCCCAACTAGGGATCGAGTTGGCTCGACGAAGGTGAACAGCATAGATGAACAGCATACATGGGCATGCATGCAAAAGTCATTTCATGGGGCCCACAATTCCTGACTCATGGACCAGGTCTAGTCATGGGGTCTATAGAGCTGTTGTGCAATCTAGCAGTTAAGAGAGCATGCAGAAGCTGATCGGATAGCTATTGGATTGATCAGGGCTTATAAGAAGTTCAGACGATCTAAGAAGAAAGAAGTCTCGGAAAAACCTCTTAGGCAGCACAGAGACAAGGCAGAAAGCACTGGAGTGTTGTAGTAGCACCTCCCTAGAGGCATAGAAGGCTTAGAGAGGCTCAGCGATGCAGCAGCCAAGGAGGGTATCTCAGCATAGTGTGCCAAGGGCTTCTCAGAAAGATCAAGCACCAAGTCTCAGGGAGTGCTAGGAGCATCAAAAAAGTTAGGAGTGTTCTAGAATGGTGGGGTTGCCTAAGGATAGAGCTGGAGCTTGATGTAGAGGCTGAGATGATCACAGAGTATCCAGGGATGTCGAGGGCCCTAGATTGGTAGATCTATGAGGGGGGTCTTCTTGGGATTACTTTGAGAGCATTTATGGTGAGTGGCTTCTGAATCTTGAGAGAGGGTTGGGAGTTGAGTTGTATCTTTCTCTATTATTTTCTTGGTAGTGAAGATTTGCATGTCCCATGGGATGTAGGCAACTTGGGCCGAACATGTATTATGGTGTGTTCGTTTGGTTCTTCTTCATCTTTTCAAAATAATATGGGTGCACATCTCCTACAGGTATCTTGGGCTGGTGATCCATGTTCCATAATTATAGATCTACTATCAGTAGGTATCAGAGCTCATAATATATATCATTATGCACAGGGCGTTGCTTGTTGGTAGTATCAAGTTAGAAGAAAGAGCAACCACATCAAGGTGGATACTCTCATTACAGAAGAGCCAGATGGAGCTATGCGAGGGTGGAGCTCCATGAAAGATGATTCGGGCACGAGGGACTCAGTGATCGAGCCGGCCTGTGCTCGACTCCAATGTTTTGCCGGATCCATGAAGCAGTAGTGGTTAGCCCAGGACATGGGGGCAATCATCATATAGGAAGCTCTCAATTAAGATTTAGCCAAAGATCGTTGTGAAACAAGTCGAGTGGAGAATGTTGGAATCTTGTGTCCTTAAGATTCGGTCCTATAATTTAAGAATGACTATTCAGAGCCAGAGAAAAAGAGATCAGCCAATACAGTCAGACTGGCTCGATACGCAGTCAAGCTGGCTTAGGGGGTGATCGAGCCAGCTTAAGATGGATCCGAGTCGGCTCTCTCAGGTGGACAGAAAGCAATGCTCGGGTGAGACGCAGTCGAGGTGGCCCAACTTGGACCAAGCCGATTCGACGAAGACGAACAACATAAATGAACAGCGTGCATGGGCACGAGTGTGGAAGTCTTTTCATGAGGTCTATAGCTCATCACTCATGGATCAGGTCTAGTCATGGGGTCTATGGAGCTGTTGTGCTATCTAGCGGCCAGGAGAGCATGCGAGAGTTGATCGGATGGCTATTACATTGATCAGGGCTTATAAGAAGACCAAATGATCTAAGAAGAAAGAAGTCTCGGGAAAACCTCTTAAGTGGTGTAGAGACAAGGCAAGGAGTACTGGAGTGCTACAGTAGCACCTCCCTGGAGGCACAGGAGGCTGAGAGAGGCTCGATGGTGCAGTAGTTGAGGAGGATATCTCAACATAGTGTGCCAGGGGCTTCTCAGGAGGATCAAGCACCAGATCTCAGGGAGAGCTAGGGGTCTCAGGGAGCATCAGGAGCATCAAGGAAGTCGAGAGTATCCTGGAATGGTGGCGTTGCCTAGGGACAGAGGCTGGGGCTTGATGTAGAGGCTAAGAGGATCATAGAGTATCCAAGGATGTCGAGGGCCCTGGACTGGTAGATCTATGAGAGGGGTCTTCTTAGAATTACTTTAAGAGCATTGTATAGGTGGGTGCTTCTAAATCCTAAGAGAGGGTTGGTGAGTTGAGGTTGTATCTTCTCTATTGTTCTTTCTCGGTAGTAAAGCATTGAATGTCCCATGGATGTAGGCACTTGGGCCAAACCCCGTATATGGTTGTGTTCGTTTGTCTTCTTCTATCTTTCCATAACAACAAGTGATGTCATATCTCCTACAGGTAATCTTGAATGGGTGATCCATGTTCCACAGTTGTGTATCTACTCTAATAGTAAAATGGTATAGTTAATTACCTCAACTCCTTCATTGGCTTGAGGGTGACTAATGAGAGTGAGCCAGTAGTCAATGTCAAGCTTGGAGTAGAATTCTTTGAATCGAGCATTGTCAAATAGTTGGCAATTATCAATGATGAGGATCCAACAAATTCTGAATTGGTAGATGATGAATTTCTTAATGAAGCTTCATGTGTTCTCCTTGATAACTGAGCTAAGGCTTCTGTCTCAGTCCTTCTGTGAAGTAGTCAACAGCAACAATAAAGAACTTTCTCTATCCAATAGTTTGTGGGAAAGAACCTAGAATGTCCATTCTTCATTAGACAAATGACTATGAAGTGCTGATTAGGGTCAGCTCCGCAACTAGTCAATGCTGAACATTGGAATGCCTTTGATATTTTTTTAATGAATCGAGCTGCATCTTTCTATAGTGTGCGCTAATAATATCCTGTTAGGTATCAACTTGCTCTGATACCAATTATTGTGGATGTCTGGCTAGGACACCACCACCTCAAGATCCGATATCCTTTCACTAACAGCAAGAAGAAAAAAGAAATAAAATGAGATACAATTAGGTACATGGATTAGCCCAAGTGCTAGCTCCATGGGGCATACAAGCTTTACTATGAAAGAGAAAAATAAATACAAGAGGAGAATACCCACTCTCAATTTTTTGCAGACTAACCTTTCTCAACTAGAAGCTATTCCCATAAAAGCTCTCTTAAAACCCCCAAGAAGACCCTCTCACAAGCCTACTAGTACTAGGGTCCTCGACACTCCTGGATGCTTCCTATGAAAACCACTATATCATGCCTAATGGCCACTCATACGGTCGTTGCCTCACTTTGTCTAATGCTCTACTCTGCTTGCATCTGTTTTGTAGGTTGCACGTACTCGATGCTTTGCCAAACTTCTTTTGGTGGCTGCCAGAGTCTTTCTACACGTCTTATTATCTCCACAGCACCATCAGCCCTCAAATAGGTTGAGAATCCTTGCATCGACTATTCTAATAGGATTCTATCTTGCATCAACCCTTATTATCTCCATAGCACCATCAGTCCTAATAGGATTGTATCTCGTAATATAGCTCCAATAGAACTTTGATGCCATCTGGAGTGTCTCCCAGCCTTTGAATCATGACTACAGCCCTCTATGGCCATTGGATCATGCAAACAATCCCTGTGAACCCCATGAATGATCCCGGTCCATGCACAATAGCCATAGACCGCATAGAAAACTCTCCCACGTTGCCCCCTATAGATGCCTGCCTAGGCCTAGGCTGCATGGTGTGCTGCCCAATCTAAGCTTGGGCTGTGCCAGCATGTGCAGCCACCTGGGCCTGGGCCGTATGCAACAACACACCTACGTGTGCCCGTGCACGTTCGCATGCTATAGGCCACACTTGGGCCTAGCATGCTGCACGCCCATGCATGACTTGCACTGTGGGCCACGCCTGGGCCAGCATCTCATGTGCATCGCTGGCCTACACATCTAGGCCACCATGCTATAGACCCCACAAGCTATGCGCTATGGGCCCCACCTAGTGTGTATTGCATGCCCCACATAAAATATATCTTTAGGCTCCTCACGACATGCTTTTCGAGCTAGGCTTTTTCGTATCTAAATTTTTCTCTACTATGACTTCAATTTGAAGCATCAAATCCTAATAATCTTCACCTCGACTCGACATTAGGCCTCCACCTGACTTTAAGAGCTTTTGAATCTTCTCGCTCCCATGCCCTGGGGCAATTGCCTGCTACTCATAGATGGGCAAATATGGGAGTCGAGTCAGGCCACTCGATCTTATCTCCATCATGTTCCAAGCTCCATCTAACTTGAGACTTGCTCAGGGTAGCCTCGTGGTGACATAGCTCATCCTCCCGAGTCTCCTATCTCGAGCTCGATCCACCTCCACTTGAAGCTCTATCTTGCACTAGGCTCCTACTAGCATCTTCCATGTAGATGGCTTTTCCTTGAATAAGGCAGCATCGATCAATCCTTCATAGTTGATCTCTAGCATCGATCAATCCTTCGTAGTTGATCTCTATCTTCATTGTGCCTATCTTCTCTATCTTCAATCTTGATCACCAATGTCGCAACCTATCTCAGTACCAATCCAACTCTGATACCAATTATTAGGTATCAACTTGCTTTGATATCAATTACTATGGATGTCTAGTGAGGACACCACTACCTCAGGATCTGATCTCCTTTTGTTGACAACAAGAAGAAAAAAATAATAAAATGAGAACACAATCAGGTATGTGAATTAGCCCAAGTGCAGCTCCATAGGGCATGCAAGCTTTACTATGAAAGAGAAAAATAAATATAAGAGAGAACATCCACTCTCAACTCTTTATATACTAATCTCTCTCAACTAGAAGCTACTCTTATGAAAACTCTCTCAAAACCCCCAAGGAGACCATCTCATAGGCTTGCCAATATCAAGGTTCTCAACGCCCCTGGATGCTTCTTGTCAAAATTGCTACGTCATGCCTAACGACCACTCACACAGCCTTTGCCTCGCTCTGCCTGACACTCTGCTCTACGTCGATGCTTTGCCTGCATTTGCTTTATGGGTTGCACATACTCGGCACTCTGCTGAACTCCTTTTAGTGACTGCTAGAGTCTCTTTGCATGTCTCACTATCTCCACAGCACCATCAGCCCTTAAATAGGTTGAGAATCCTCATGTCGACTATTCACCAGAGTCCTAATAGGATTCTATCTCCTAATACAGCTCCAACAGAACTTTGATAGCATGTGGAGAGTCTTCCAACCTTTGGATCGCGACCGTAACCCTCCGTGGCTGCTGGACCATGCAAACAACCCCTATGAACCCCGTGAATGATCTCGATCTAGGCGTAATAGTCGTAGACCGCATGGAGAACTCTCCTGCATTGCCCCCTATGGATGCCCGCCTAGGTCGTGCTAGTGCATGCAGCTACCTGGGCCTAGGCCGTGTAATGTAGGCTGCGCTTGGGCCTAGCACCCCACGTGCCCATGCATGGCTATGCGCTACAGGCCGCACCTAGGTCGGCATCCCACGTGTGTGGTTGGCCCGTGCGCCTGTGCGCGCCTAGGCTGAGCCCCATGAGCTTGCACACCTGGGCCGCCATGCTACAGGCCCCACGAGCCGTATGCTATGGGCCCCACCTGCTGCATACTACGTGCCCCACATAAAATATCTTTGGGCTCCTCATGACCTGCCCTTTAAGATAGGCTTCTTCGCATCTAGATTTTTCTCTACTATGGATCAAATTTGAGGCATCAAATCCTAACATATCCTTGCTTTAGCACTTTATGAATAAGGACCATACCCTCCAAGTGGTTTTCACATATACCTTTACAGTCTTCTTAAAGAGCATATTTAACTTTGGTGGATCGATAGCATTTAAGGTAAGATAATGTAAAAGACCTCTTCTATAATTGTGCACCGATTAAAATATACCAGGCGGCCTGGTGAATGAGTCTATGAGCCTCCTTCTGATTGGTAAGGAGAACTACTTCTTTGATACAATTGATGATGGAATCCATCTAGCTTAGCTCAGGCATTGCTTGGAGTACTTGGTCATGAGTTTTGCTAATGCTTGGTCCATCAAATACTTTGAAACAGGTCATTCTACTCAAGTTGGGGCATTCTAGGATGGCTAATTTGAAGAGGATGTTTGCCTTCATTTTTTTTTTCAAGGTATCTACAAAATTTCAAACTTATCTAAGTTGAGAAAATCTCCTTATCCTTTTGCAAATATGTTTCCCAGTGAGAACAACAAAAGAGAGGGGGGGTTGAATTGGATTTTCAAAAAAAATTTTATAGCATTATATATATATATATATATATATATATATATATATATATATATATATATATATATATCTGTGTGTGTGTATGTATGTATGTATGTATGTATGCAATATAAGTTCCTAAGTGTAGGTGCAATGAAAGCAATGAATGATTGTGTAGAGAAATGATGCAAAAGATAAAATAACACAGAAGAAATCAAATCCACACATACAAAGATAGTAGTTCGGTGTCAAGCATAACACCTACATCCACTCTCCAAGCAACCTCCTGAAAATTTCAACTATAATCACCAAGATTATAGTCCAATTATTTTGCAAGATCATAATTAAACCCAGTTGATTTCCTAAAGCACACCAACCAAAACCTTCACCCCAATCCTAGGCTTATATAAATTCAATTCTAGGCTTTGATGAGTCTTTCCCCCAGTTTCAATCCCTATTGAAACTTGTCACAATCAAAAAATTTATTACAATGTGAAATACAAACAAAAAGCTCCTTTAATGAGCAAATAGAAAGCCAATGTAGCTCAAGCTGAGGAGTTGAAAAGCTTTTTAAATTAATACACCCTTCTTCCGCTTGAAAACACTTGAATGCCCAAAAAGCTGGTGGTTAAAAACTTGATTTTTCTTCTTGAATGCTCACTTAATGCACTCAAAAATTTTTGGCTTTCTTTCTCTTACTTTTGGTGTTCAATGTATTTCTCCTTTTGTTCGCACTCCTTAAAATATTTGGTGCACTAAATCCTTGTTAAAATGCCCAAAAATGGATTTCTAGCCATTAGGAAGTGAGAACTAGCTGTTTGAGGGGTTCTATGCAAACTTGCAGCTTTGGAAAAACTAGCTATTGAAGCCTATCATTTATAGTGCAGTCAACTTGAGTAGATTTGGAGTTGACTCAAACTTTTTTCAAGTTAGCTCGAAGTCTTCAAGAGTTCACTCAAGTATTGTTCATAGAAAAATTGCTCTCTATCTTTTCTAAGAGAGTCAACTCGAGAATTGCAAGAGTCAACTCGAGGTCTATGTCGGTTGAATCTTGCATGCCAAAGTCGACTCTAAGACTCATTGAGTTGATTCAAGGCCTGTGCCAAATGCTAATTGCATGTTGTAGTCAACTCTTCTCCACCTAGAGTCAACTATAAGCCTTCTTTTCTTGAATTTTTCATGGCTTGGACTCCTTTGAGCTTGCTTCTTTGAGTCTTCGAGATGGAAGTCATAAGAATCTTTGAAATATAGCTCTAGCTTTCTAAAATCTCTTCTCAAATACTTAAGCAACTTATTAATATCAATTATCTATATACTCAAATGTTTTATTCTCACCAAAATCAATAGTCGGGCCAACAAAATACTTCACCATAGTTGGCTCTCGAGCTTTGTACTCTCCTTAGTCTATCTCCATTAGATTCTGCATTTGTTGGATGAGCAAATTAAACTATTTAGCCATCACTGTTTCAAGAGTTGGTTGTAGAGTTCAAGACTACCAAAGGGTAGGCTAGAAGTTATGGGACTTCTATTGAAGCTGATTGATAGAATGGTGGTTGTTTTGTCCAAACTTCACCTCTCTCTTTTAGAATTGTATGAAATCCTTAAAAGAAGAGGGTCCTTCCTTTTGTGCCAATCTGTTGCCACTCAAAATCTAATTTAACAAGATAGACATGTCCAACGGAGATCAAATTGATGCTTAAGTCAAGTAGAGTTTTGAGAGGAAAAAGATGATGTGAGAGAGAAGTATTTTATATGGAAGTTTTTTAATCATACCTGAGATGTCCCTTGTGCTTAACATTTATAGAGGTGAGTATAAGAATCTTCATGATTAAGATTACAAGATTAGTGGATGAGCATAGTCAAGATCTTTCCTTATTTGTTGATTGGGGTGGTGAAGATATGCCTTATTAAGTGTGATGTGGATGAGCATAGTCAAGATCTTTCCTTATTTGTTGATTGGGGTGGTGAAGATGTGCTTTATTAAGTGAGCTATGATTTAAGCATTTGCTTAATTTGCTAGTTAGTTATGATATATACTTTTGAGTGGATTGAGATCACTCCAGGCTATGTATAACAATTTGCTGATTATTCTGGGATTTGATTGACCATTGATTTTATTGAATAGATTGAAGGAAAAATTCTACTTTTTTGGTCCAGGTTCGTTCAGATCTGATCAGATCAAGAGATATATTTCAAAAATTTTTCTCTTGATCCCAATTAGATCTTGATATGTTTCAGATCTGATTCTTATTATTTTAATAAAATAAAATTAAAATATAAATTAAATCAAATTTAATTTATCTGATCTGGGTAATCCTATTACCCTGTTGATGATCCTGTTTGCAGCAGAAGGTTCTGGATCTTAGCCACACAAGCGCCTGGCCTCTACCGGTATCCACTTAGGTTGGATCTGAAGATCCTCGTCTTCTCTATCACGTCTCCAAAAATTAGATCTAGATCTGATCTGGAGGATCTTCAAAACTCTTTTGAAGATGAGCAGTCATCCTTTGCAGCAGCGCAGCCTTCTTATTTTTGATCTCCTTTCTTTGATCTGAATCGCACCAACCAAGGTCCAAAACTCCTTTTGGATGTGGAGAGCAAGGGGAGAAGAGACTATGGCATGGAGAAGGAGGGGAGAGGCAGCCTTGGGGCATGGAGAAACTATGATCTCATCATATCTCTATATCTCATCCAATCTGAGTTGGATACAGGGTCTTATTTATAGACTAGCTGTGATCCAACTCCTCTTCTTCCCAACCAATCACAACCCTTTGTGAAATCAGATCTAAATCTGATTGGTGGAAATAGAGTCCCCTTGGATTCCTCCTTAGAGGGTGCCTAAGACCAGTCAAAGTTGGTTCTTAGAAGAACTCTAATTGGAATCCAAAAAGGAGATGGAGTCCTTGTCCAACAAGGACTCCTAGGCGCCTCCAACTTGGGCACACGCCTAGGGTGGCGTGCGCCCTTCTCCTTGCCAGGTTCTGGCAGGGGGACAGGCCCCCACCAGCTCTCCAATAGGTGCATGACATGTGGTCAAAAGTCAAAGTGTCAATGGTCAACGTTTGACCAGTCAAAGGTAGACTTTTGACCAAAGTCAAAGAACAAGAAATGGCAGGTGACCAAAAATGGCAGGTAGTGTCTTACAAATAAGACAACCTTTTCTGACTTGGACAACCTCCTGTCAGACCATATGAAGGCCTCTGTTTGAGCACAAACTCCTTTGGCTCAGACAGGACAACTTATTTATGATAGCAAAAGAAGAACGTTAGGTTCAATCGAGTGCTAGCACGATTTCCTTGAACCTAATTGAATCTCATTCAGATCAATTGAACTAGATCAGTTCAATTGATGATCACCAGATTCAAACCCTTGTTTGTGTGACCCAGTTAGGTTCAGTTCTGTATGGTAATGGGATATGTCATGATCTCTATCATCGACATCATCGAAACTCCTTTCGATGGATCAGAACTCTTCTGATTCGAACAGCTAGAATGATCGATCATCTAAATCATTCTAATTGCTCCCAAAATCCACCAGTGACACCTAGCAGTATATGGTGGCAACCCATCAGAGCTGAATGCGAACCTCTTGGTGCAGCTACCTGTGTGATTCAGTTCTTCTATCTTGAGCCCCGATCAGATTAGGGTTAGGTTTAGGTGAACTCGTCAAACCCTAGGCTCTGTCATATGATGTAATCATTCGATTCGAGTCCAATGTGAAAATCTAAATAGAAACTCTTTCTATTATTTCACTCTACCATGGCCATGGATTTCTGGACTTGATTCTCATGATCATCATAGGGCTACTCCTCTACCACCGAGGTAGATAGATTCCATCTTGATGCAATCCAGTTCCTACAATGAACATGTCATAGCCAACATACACCTCAGGATTCCATATGGCTAGGAGACCGAGTAATGGTGTAGTCAAACTATAACACCCTCAAGGTGAACTGCCGATGCATCTCAGGTCAAAGAACCAGACACACTACTGCAGCATCGAGTCAGTCATTGACGAGAAGGTAGACTCCCTAATGACTACTCGAGGTGGTCACGCTCAGTGCCCTCGTTCTCTAACGAGTATCTGTACTCTCGCTCTGGTGTCTCCACACCGTAGACTCAAGACTCATCTACTAAAGAGAAGCGATTGTACACCAACCTTCCGGATCAATCACCATCCTCGTGATGATCCTATGGTCAGGAGCAATTTATGAGTTAATAATGATTATTCATGTCTTAAATTTTCAACTCTTGAAAATATGAATTATCATTACCATTAACTCAAAGGATGTATCACAGACACTAAATACACATATGTGATAGAAAATAACCCATTTATTGATTTTAGTCAAAATTATAATTTTACCCTAGAAGTGTATTACAAGTGTCAGCCAATTCTGGCTTCTAGGGCACATATATCTAACAATCTTCCACTTGTCCTAAAGCCAATTGGCTACAAGTCTAAGTCCCATCTTCTCAAGGTGGGCTTCGATCTTCTGCTGGCCCAACGGCTTTGTAAGTGGGTCTGCCACATTATCTGCGGAGTTGACTCTCTTGACCTCGACATAACCCTTCTCGAGGTAATCGCGGATGAGGTGGTATCACCGTTTGCTTGGAACTCTTCCAGCACAAACAGTCTGCCAGATGTTGACTTTCGATCATCTATATCAGACATGAAATCTGAGTCTGTGTATCCTTGGACTTGGAGTTCTCCGTTACCAAAGACCAACATTATATCCTTAGTTCTTCTCAAGTACTTAAGGATACATTTCACAGAAGTCCAGTGTTCTTCACCTGGATTTGACTGATATCTGCTTGTGACACTCACAGCATGGGCTATATCAGGTCGTGTACATAGCATGGCATACATGAGGCTCCCTATTGCAGAAGCATAAGGGATCTTGCTCATGTCCCTATTGCAGAAGCATAAGGGATCTTGCTCATGCATTCTATTTCCTCAGGTGTGCTGGGGCACATCTTCTTGGAAAGATGAATACCATGTCTGAAGGGTATTAATCCCCTCTTAGAGTTTTCCATACTAAACCTCTTTAGTACTTTCTCTATGTACATCTTCTGTGAAAGTCCTAGCATCCTATTCGGTCTATCCCTATAGACCTTAATTCCTAGAATAAAGGATGCTTCACCTAGGTCTTTCATGGAGAATTCCTTGGACAACCACATCTTGACTGATGTCAACATGGGAATATCATTCCAATAAGGAGGATGTCATCCACGTACAATACGAGGAAGACAACAGCGCTCCCACTGACCCTTTTGAAAACACATGGTTCCTCTTCATTTTTGATGAAACCAAACTTTTTGATCACATCATTAAAACGAGTGTTCCAGCTCCGAGATGCTTGCTTAAGTCCATATATGGACCTTTGCAGCTTGCAAACCTTGTGATCAGTATCACTGGATGTGAAACCTAGCGGCTGTTCCATATAGATATCTTCCTCAAGATATCCATTCAAGAATGCCATTTTCACATCCATTTGCCATATTTCATAATCGAAATAGGCTGCAACAGCAAGCAATGTGCGGATGGATTTTAGCATAGCTACTGGGGAAAAGGTATCCTGATAGTCTATGCCTTCGCGTTGACTATAACCTTTTGCCACCAATCTAGCCTTGAATGTCTCCACATTTCCATCTGCACCAATCTTTCTCTTGAAGATCCATTTACATCCAATAGGTACTATACCTTCTGGTGGATCTACCAAGGTCCAGACTTGGTTTGAGTGCATCGAGTCAATTTCTGACTGCATTGCCTCTAGCCATTTCTCAGAGTCGATATCTGATATCGCCTCGTTGTAGGTTTTGGGATCATCACCATGAGCACCATTACCTATGAGGAACATTTTCTCTATATCCTCTGAAATAATACCTAAGTATCTTTCAGGGGGACGGAAAACTCTTTCCGATCTACGAGGTGGAGGAGGTAGTGTTCTTATTGGCTCAACCTGATTTGGTTCCACTTGGTCCTTAGCTCGTTCTGCTTGTGAGACTTTCTCATCAAGCTTGATCTGCTTTCCAATGCCGCTATCTTGAATAAACTATTTTTCAAGAAATATGGCATGTCGACTCACAATCACATTGTGGTCTTCTGGAATGTAGAAATAGTATCCTAATGACTCTTTAGGATATCCTATGAATCGAGCTCTGAAGGACCTAAACTCTAACTTGTCCGCTTGTTGTCTTTTGACATGAGCCGGACAACCCCAAATTCTGAGATGACTCAGACTTGGTTTCTTACCGTGCCATATCTCATACGGTGTGGTAGGAACGGTTTTAGAGGGAACCCTATTCAGTAGATAGATTGAAGTTAACAATGAGTGTCCCCAAAGAAAATTAGGGAGGTCTGTGAAGCTCATCATGGATCGAACCATATCCAATAGAGTCCGATTTCTCCGTTCTGAAACCCCGTTGAGTTGAGGTGTTCCTGGTGGAGTCCATTGAGAGACTATGCCATTTATCCTTGAGATAGTCTAGGAATTTTTCGGCTAAGGTATTCACCTCCTCGATCTGATCGAAGAACCTTAATGGGTTTTTCAGTTTGTTTTTCTACTTCATGTCTGAATTCTTTGAACTTTTCAAAGGCTTCAGACTTGTGTCTCATAAGATACACATACCCATACCTAGATAGATCATCGGTAAAGGTAATGAAGTAGACAAAATTGCCTCTAGCCGGCACATCAAATGGGCCGCACACATCAGTATGTACTAGGGCAAGGAGATCTGTGGCCCTCTCCCCATGTCCAACAAAAGGGAGTTTAGTCATTTTGCCTTGAAGACAGGATTCGGATTCATAAGTTGGATATGACTCAAGAAGTCAATGGACTCAATAGCCCATTTTTCTCCAATTTGTTGATCCTATCTTCTGCTATATGACCTAATCTCAGGTGCCATAGATATCTGTCGTTTGGACTATCCCTAGGTCGTTTGGCATTCACGTTTTGCTCGATAGTTAGAACAGGTACATCAATATGTAGCTGATAAAGACCATTAATAAGGAAACCATTTGCAATTTTATTTCTTTCATAAAGAATGTTACAATGGTCCTTAAAGAAGGTGATCACATAACCTTCTTGTGCTAAGCATGAAACAGAAATCAAATTCCTGCTAGCTGCAGGCACATAATAACAGTCTTTCAAAACTAAGTCTAAACCAGATGGTAATCGAAGAGGGTATGTTCCATGGCACGGCTACTGCAGCAACTCTTGCTCCATTACCGACGCGTAGGATCATGTCTCCATCCCTCAGCCTCCTGCTATCCTCAAGACCCTGCATAGAAGTGCACAGATGAGCACTAGAACCAGAGTCAAGCACCCAACTGGATGCAGAAGAAACCGTAAGGTTAGACTCAATAACGAGCATACCTCCAGAAGGACCTTCCTTCTTGTTCTTTAGGGTGGCCAGGTAAGTAGGGCAGTTTCGCTTCCAATGGCCGTCGCTGTTGCAATGGAAACACTTTTCTTTGACATCGACCTTTTTCTTCGGCTCTGCCTTCTTCTTCTTTGATCCTTCCACCTTTTGCTTTTTCACAGACTTCTTTTTCTTTCCATAAGACTTTCTTTTGGAAGAAGTCCGTTCCATAGCAAGAACTGAGCCTTTAGAACCTTTCATAGAAAGCTCAGCGGTAACCAGCATATTCATTAACTCGGCCAAGGAATTCTGAAGTTTATGCATGTGGTAATTCATGATGAATTGCCCATATGCATCAGTCAAGGATTGCAGAATAATATCGTTCTGCAGGTCCAAGTCCAACTTCACACCGAGCTTCTCAAGCTCTTCCATGTCCTTGATCATTGTCAGACAGTGATCTTGGACTGACTGCCCATCACGCATCTTAGCCTTAAAAAGTCATTTCGTGACTTGATATTTGGCTGCGCGACTCTGTTCACCAAACATCTCCTGCAGGTGAGCCAACATTTGGCGAGCAGTCCCGATATCCTCATGTTGGCGCTGGAGCTCATCAGACATCGAGCCCAACATGTAATATCTGGCCTTATTATCTTCGTCAATCCATTTTTTCAGAGACGCTCTCTGTTCAACAGATGGATGGGCTGGTAAGGTGGGAGGGTCCTGGTCCAAAACATGGGTTAACTTCTCGAAACCCAAAACAATTTTGTAGTTCCTGAGCCAATCTTTATAATTGGGTCCGGTCAGTCTATGTGTGTCCAGGATACGTGCCAATGGGTTGGACGCAGACATATTCCTGTAGAGAGTCAAAGATTCTAGTTAGATACTGTAATTTTGACTTGACCAATTTATTTAGGGATTTTATTTTTAAATAAATTAGCTCCCACTATTTTCTCGGATCCCTACACTCCCTCTGTAGAGATGCGAAAATCTCCACGATTAATGATTTCTAGTGGGTGGTGCGGTCTCACCAACTGACTCATCACCTCACCTAACAGTTATTGGTGATGGGTTAGCCAATGAGTGAACAACTCTTGTTCAATGATTCTCTAATCATGGTGCACCCAAACTTGGTCTCTAATTCATGAATCTCACCGTATCCGAAATATTGATCCACTCCTTAGTTAAGTCAGACCCACCATTTGCATAGACTGGGTTCCTAATTGAGTCTCTCACCGTATCCGGAATATTGAGCCCAACTCATCCTCCAGCCCATAGCATCCAATGCCTAATAGACATGGTTGCATCTTCCCGGTGCAACTGAGCCACTGTATCCAGCCGAGAACAATCAACCCCGGGAAGGGCCCGCACATCTACAATGGTGGAAGACCTCAGACTTAATCTTTTCTTAGGGAGAATTGATTCAGGTCTCATTAAACTAGACTTGGCTTAGTCATAACAATTATGACTAACCTAGTGGCATGGGTTAGCTCGGATTATTGACCACCTCAGATCAGAACTGTGTCAACAGATATGGCCAGGTAAGTGAGACCGGTGGAAGGAATATGCCATTAACTCGTACAAGAACGCATTCAGGTCGAGTAGCTTCCAATTAAAAACCAGTCGGTCGTCTGTGCCAAACTTACCTTAGACACCAAATTGTTGAGTCAGAACCAATTGGGTTAGCCTACAATCCAGACTCTAACCTCTGAGCCTAATTAGGTCTTGCTTGATCGTGACTCGATCTTGACCCAGACTTAATCCTATTAGGCTGGTCAATTTAAGCATTGTTGATCCCATCTAACCAACTCTTGATTCGGTTTGATCAACCGCTTAGACCTAATTGAGCTACCCAAGCCCGAACCCAGTATTATGAATATGTCTTAGATCTGAAATTCTCAATTTTAGACCTAATTAATATTCCATAAACTTAATTCTTAATTAAGTAGGGTTCATAAACAAAATATGCACAATAAATCCTAGGGTTTCAGGATCTAGGGTTTTGCAGAAAGTAAGTTTTGGGTTTCTGATTAAGGACGAACACGCAGCACCCCTACACATCATAAGAACACCCCATCGAATGGGAAGAGAGGGCCTTTAAACCCTTCTTCGTTCTTATGACCGGACGGCCAAGAGGAACGCCTTAATCAGGAACATTCAATACTACAAAACAATAATATCAGATCTATATCATATATCTCATATATAAAGTAGATCTAATCATGGCATATTTTGCATACATCTCATGTATCATAATCATGCATATTTTTCAGATCTAAATTATCTCATAATAATCTAAAAAATTAGATTTAAATTGATCTAATCAAAATAAATTCTAATCTAGACAATTATGTAGAACTATTCTACAACTAGTCTAGACATGCATCAATCATATCTCATATGATATTCAAAAATTAAATAATTTTTATTTGCTATTTTTTAGATGTTATTATAACACTTATAATATCAAAAAATAGTAAATAAAAGATCTAAAAATATGATTTAATCAGATTAAATCAAAAATATGCAAGAACTATTCTATAGAACTATTCTATTCTAGAACTAGTCATGCATATCTTCTAATCTTAGATCCAAATTATTTAATTTTAATTTTTTCTGATTTCAGATCTGATCACATCTCATGTGACATCTAAAATCAATTATTTTCTAATTAAAATAAATTTAAAATTAGATCTAAACAATTTAGAACCATGGCTCTGATACCAGTTGAAGGGAAATCCTGATTTTTCGGTCCAGGTTCGTTCAGATCTGATCAGATCAAGAGATATATTTCAAAAATTTTTCTCTTGATCCCAATCAGATCTTGATATGTTTCAGATCTGATTCTTATTATTTTAATAAAATAAAATTAAAAGATAAATTAAATCAAATTTAATTTACCTGATCTGGGTAATCCTATTACCCTGTTGATGATCCTGTTTGCAGCGGAAGGTTCTGGATCTTAGCCACGCAAGCGCCTGGCCTCTACCGGTATCCACTCGGGTTGGATCTGGAGATCCTCTTCTTCTCTATCACACCTCCAAAAATCAGATCTGGATCTGATCTGGAGGATCTTCAAAACTCTTTTGAAGATGAGCAGTCGTCCTTTGCAGCAGCGCAGCCTTCTTATTTTTGATCGCCTTTCTTTGATCTGAATCGCACCAACCAAGGTCCAAAACTCCTTTTGGACGTGGAGAGCAAGGGGAGAAGAGACTATGGCATGGAGAAGGAGGGGAGAGGCAGCCTTGGGGCATGGAGAAACTATGATCTCATCATATCTCTATATCTCATACAATCTGAGTTGGATACAGGGTCTTATTTATAGACTAGCTGTGATCCAACTCCTCTTCTTCCCAACCAATCACAACCCTTTGTGAAATCAGATCTAAATCTGATTGGTGGGAATAGAGTCCCCTGGATTCCTCCTTAGAGGGCGCCTAAGACCAGTCAAAGTTGGTTCTTAGAAGAACTCTAATTGGAATCCAAAAAGGAGATGGAGTCCTTGTCCAACAAGGACTCCTAGGCGCCTCCAACTTGGGCACACGCCTAGGGTGGCGTGCGCCCTTCTCCTTGCCAGGTTCTGGCAGGGGGACAGGCCCCCACCAGCTCTCCAATAGGTGCATGACATGTGGTCAAAAGTCAAAGTGTCAATGGTCAACGTTTGACCAGTCAAAGGTAGACTTTTGACCAAAGTCAAAGAACAAGAAATGGCAGGTGACCAAAAATGGCAGGTAGTGTCTTACAAATAAGACAACCTTTTCTGACTTGGACAACCTCCTGTCAGACCATATGAAGGCCTCTGTTTGAGCACAAACTCCTTTGGCTCAGACAGGACAACTTATTTATGATAGCAAAAGAAGAACGTTAGGTTCAATCGAGTGCTAGCACGATTTCCTTGAACCTAATTGAATCTCATTCAGATCAATTGAACTAGATCAGTTCAATTGATGATCACCAGATTCAAACCCTTGTTTGTGTGACCCAGTTAGGTTCAGTTCTGTATGGTAATGGGATATGTCATGATCTCTATCATCGACATCATCGAAACTCCTTTCGATGGATCAGAACTCTTCTGATTCGAACAGCTAGAATGATCGATCATCTAAATCATTCTAATTGCTCCCAAAATCCACCAGTGACACCTAGCAGTATATGGTGGCAACCCATCAGAGCTGAATGCGAACCTCTTGGTGCAGCTACCTGTGTGATTCAGTTCTTCTATCTTGAGCCCCGATCAGATTAGGGTTTAGGTGAACTCGTCAAACCCTAGGCTCTGTCATATGATGTAATCATTCGATTCGAGTCCAATGTGAAAATCTAAATAGAAACTCTTTCTATTATTTCACTCTACCATGGCCATGGATTTCTGGACTTGATTCTCATGATCATCATAGGGCTACTCCTCTACCACCGAGGTAGATAGATTCCATCTTGATGCAATCCAGTTCCTACAATGAACATGTCATAGCCAACATACACCTCAGGGTTCCATATGGCTAGGAGACCGAGTAATGGTGTAGTCAAACTATAACACCCTCAAGGTGAACTGCCGATGCATCTCAGGTCAAAGAACCAGACACACTACTGCAGCATCGAGTCAGTCATTGACGAGAAGGTAGACTCCCTAATGACTACTCGAGGTGGTCACGCTCAGTGCCCTCGTTCTCTAACGAGTACCTGTACTCTCGCTCCGGTGTCTCCACACCATAGACTCAAGACTCATCTACTAAAGAGAAGCGATTGTACACCAACCTTTCGGATCAATCACCATCCTCGTGATGATCCTATGGTCAGGAGCAATTTATGAGTTAATAATGATTATTCATGTCTTAAATTTTCAACTCTTGAAAATATGAATTATCATTACCATTAACTCAAAGGATGTATCACAGACACTAAATACACATATGTGATAGAAAATAATCCATTTATTGATTTTAGTCAAAATTATAATTTTGTCCCTAGAAGTGTATTACAAGTGTCAGCCAATTCTGGCTTCTAGGGCACATATATCTAACATAGATGTCATCATCTAATTCGGCAAGCTGAGCTGTCAGACAAAAATGTTGGAATGACAAATTGTACCTATATTAGAAACCATTCCTATAGTTCATCAGACCAGCAAAACTTCTAGCCTCACCCTTATCAATGTTAATACACAAAATCTAGCTCTTGTGGAAGTTTATGTTTAACCTAGATACACCTTCAAATCCATGTAGGATGAATTTAGCCACAACGATACTCAAAGTAGAAGTTTGTTAGCTTCAAACTATAAACTTTTGATTCCACTAGAAAGAAAAAATGAATTCCTACAATGTCCTTAATATATAATCCCAATATCCAGCTTGCTTGAATACTCTTGAAAGAACATGATTGACCAAGATGAATAGCATTGGTAAAAGAGGGTCACACTTGTCTCAATTTTTGCTTGCTTAAAAGATTTATAATATTTTTTTATTATGGTGATTAATTTGCAAAATCATCCCATCCACTTCAACATGATTGTCGTGCAGGATCCCTTGACGTTGTTGAGACTGAAGGAAGAGTGGAGCGCACCTCCTTCCATCACCTTGCAGGCATGCCCCCTAGGGCACCTTGGTGTGTGAAGAAACCAAAGAGGGAGAGATATGTGGGAGAAATTGCTGATCTATTTCTTTCTTCTCTACTACTAGGATTTATGTATATACCTGTACATGGACCGAAATTTTAACCCATAAAAAACTTTCTGGGCTAACCCAGTCCGAATGTGTTGGAAAATGTGTTCCAAAATCAATCATCAGTCTGTTGATGGTTGAGCTACATTATATTTGTAATTGATTCATTAATAAATAAAATATATTTTTGATATTTTTCATCATAAAGTATTCATCTTCTAATGAACTTCATTATTGTGATGAAGTCCTTAGGACTATTTAGCTTCGATAAAGAGAGAATTTATCAATTAGTCCTTAAATCTATTCACGATTAAATGATAGGCTGTTAATTAGGACGACAGCATCTATCGAGCATAGGTCACTGTATGCCATATAGGTTGGTTGTCCTCTTAACCAAGAAGTATGGAGACACTGGTATAGCATACAGGTGAGATGTATGAGTACATCGTCATTGAATGTGACCAACTTCAGAGCTTTTTACTGTCAAGAATGTCTCTAATGGGATATAGGTATAAATATCCCTTAGACCTGAGATCACCTCAGTGAATTACAAGCAACTCACTATGCTTTGATATCGAACTAACTAAATTTTTAATTCAGTAACGAAAGACTTCTGGGCATAGTCAAGTACTTGCAAAGTTAGAGTATGATCAAGATGAAATTGACCACTCTAAGAGTTGGAGAATAATATATCACTGTATTTTAATATAGCAAAACCTTGGCCAGGATAATCCATCAGATGGATTTGATATTTTAAAATACAATGTGGACAACCTGATCAAAGTTAACAGTTAAACTCTGAGGTGTCCTATGAGCATTTTGGTCAAGAGCATGAATTATATGGAAACTATATCCGCATGGATTCTAAGAATGTTGGTCTATACATTCGATTTATCCAACCATCGGGTACCATTGCTAGATGGTTACTTCGATTGGTACATAAATCTATTTCTATGCTATCAGCTTAGTTTTGGACCTATAAGATCACACACATTAGAGATCATGATTTAATCAGAAAGTTGATCAATGATTAAGAATTGTTCTAGGGTTAAACAATCATTACGATTGATGTTTAATCTAATGCAAGCATTACGGGACGATCGATTAGCAATTTGATTGCTAATTGGCTTACTTTGATTAAGCCAAAGGATTGAGATTAAGTCTAATTAAATATAATTTAATTAAATTTAATTTGAACTTGATTGGATCAATTTCAATTGACTTATTGGATAAGCAAAATACAAGGAAAAACTAGTCCTAGTTCAACTAGGACTTGGGTCAACCCAATTTTCGAATTTGATTAGAAAATTAAATTAAAATAAAATCTAATTTAATCTAATTTAATTAAATTTTTAATTGGATTAAAATTTAATTTAATTTGGATAACTTGGTTTTGATTTAATTTGGTTTGAGAAACCAAGTTTGACCAAGTCATAGATGGAATCCTAGTGAGACTAGGATTACACCTTGCACCACCTTAGCCCTCCACACCCACCATGCCTATTTTTTAGAATTTTTTTATGAAAATTCTCTTTCCCCTGATCTACACACATGCCTCCTCTCTTCCTCTCTTTCTCATATGGTCATTTGGTGGTTGACCAAGTCAAAAAGAGAAGTTATTGATCTAGGATTCTATGAGATAGAATCCTTATAAACTAAAACACCTCCTTCTAATTATACCACCCACACCTTCTTTATTTTTTCTGAATTCCATGGTAAAATAAGAAGTTTTTGTGCACCCCTATTGCTGGTCCATGGTAGGAAATTAGGTGGGGGCACCCAAGAGTTGGGCTCCCCAACAACTTGCCATATTATGTTCTTTTCTTGTCTGAGTTTTTGACCAAACTTTGACTCTGCATATCTTTTTATTTAGGATAAATTTTTAGCTAAAATTTTTATAGAATATAGACCATTAATAGAGCTTTAAGGTGTGCAAAAATTAGGGAGAGTGAACCTCTAGGCATGGGAATTCCATAGATATCAAGCTAGGTGTCTAGGTGAGAGAAAAGAGAAGAAAAAGAGGATCTTCTTCTTGGGCAATTTTGATTTTCTCTTCTCCTCCTCCTTTTGAGATTTCTTTGAGTGAGTCTCAGATCTAAAATTTTTCTTCTTTCTTCGAATATTTTAGAGAGTCCAAGTCTTAAAGAAGGAAGCATCGAATTGACCATCGAAGAGAGATCAGCACAATACTAGCATGCTGTGCTGATTTCCTACATTAGGATCTCAGATCATGTTCGGGGGCTTGTGTAGACGACTCCTAGAGGCCGGATGTGTGTGTGGCTCATGACTTCATCCTCAATCTTGGATCAGCAAGTTAGAACATTTAACTTGCTCAGGTATCAGATCTAATCTATTATTCTATAGCTACATTAGATGTAGTATTATAGCATGTCGATAAGATCAACATGTTAATTTTTACTTTATATTTTTAATTTTTAATTTAATATCATAGCTTGATCATATAATAAATATTATATCTAAGATATTTTTATATTTATTTAAATAAATATTTAATTTATTTAAGTCTTTCATTGCCTGATCTTGAAAAATTTCAAGATTTATCCATGAAATCCTAGATCTGATTCCTTTAATTGGTATCAGACCCCAAGTTCTTATTATATGATTTTCTTAAGCATATTTAGATCATTTATTAGATTAAATTTAATTTATAATCTAATTATTAAATCTAAAATTAAAAATTTAGATGTCATAAACTGTCATAAGGTTGTCCTACTGTAAGGTTTATCCCTTACAGTGAAAAAGTCATCCTAGTTTATGATGATCTATTCCGAATCATAAATTTATTAGATTTAATCTAATTTTATTTATAATTTAATAGATTTAAAATAGATTTAGATCTAAAAATAAAGTTTTTAGATTACACGAACTACTACAAGGTTGTCTTGCTGTAAGATTTATTTCTTACAGTGAAAAGATTGTCCTAGTACGTGCTGACCTAAAATATTGATCATAAAATTTTAGATTAGATCTAAAAAAATTTATGATCTAATTAAAAATATTTTAATCTAATTTTAATCATCAAAAATATGTTAGATTTGATCTAAATTGATTTATGATTGATTGGTGTTGAAACTATTTTAATTACATGAACCTATTTAGATTAGATCTAAAGTAGATTCATATTTATGTTACTTGCATTTTGATTATGAATCAAACATGCAACTTGGTTGATAGAACCATATTGTAAAAATATTTTATAAATATGAAAATTATTTTCAAAAAGTCGAACCCCAACCCTCAGCCTAAAACTTAATTAAGAATTAAGAAGTTGTTTGATCAGGATGTAGAATTGTAAATTGAAGATCCTAAGACACGAATCATAATACATTAGGTTAAATGGGTTAGTGAAGATTAGGTCCATTAATTGGGTTAGACCTAGGCTTAGAATAAAGAATGAACTTAATTAGAGAATTGACTAAATCTAATAAATTATTGTCTTAGATTAGATCAAGGATTCTCTAAATCAATTACAATAGTTGAAGTTGGTCAAGTCCATGCCTTTAGTAAGACCCAAGATGGACTTGATTCTTGGCTATGAGATCCAGCATGAACTATTAAGTTAATCTAATTAAAACTAATTAAACCAGTTGGTATCTAAGGTAAACCAAATCGATGGTCTTTAATTGATAGCCCGCTTATCTATGGTGTCTAAGGCAAGCTTTGGCAAACCCTCCCGCTGATCGAACTTACCTGGCCTTTTGGTGAAATTATATTTTGATCGGATCACTTGACTATTCAAACTGATCCATATCAGCTAGGTAAATCAGTATGACTGATTTAGGTGCTACTTGACCAGCCTATTAATGGTCTCTCTTAAGCTGGCTTGGTGAAGTCAGTAGGAGAATCATAACAAGCTAGTTCATCTGACCTTTCCTCTTCTTCAAAAATTAAATCCTCTAAAATTATTAGGTCCTTAAAATGAATAGTTATGGTGATAACTAGATCATAGCCTCCTATTAAGTGGATGATAATGGGTCCATTAGTTGGATAATCATTAGAGGCCCATAGGTCTGGTGCTTATCTGCTAATAGAATTATCATTCATAATATGATTTCTTGGATGCATCTCTATAAATGATGGTTAGGTTGACCAACCATAGTTGGGCTTAATCATTCATTAGTTAGATGGACCAAGTATGATCATATTAATTATTGGATCTAATCAAAACATTTAGTGGAGGCCCTAGTCTACTAAAAGATACCTGAGATAAAATTAAATTACTAAAAATTATTTTTAAAAAAATTAGTTATGAACCTACCCTCAGATGTACATGGATTGACCAACCATAGATGGGTTTGTGTGCAGTCTATGTGGATTCTAGTACCCACTAAGAAATTTGGATAATTTCTCGAATTAGAGGTAGAGGCTATCGATTCAAATAAAATAATAAAAAAAAAATTGATTAAAGTTTAAATCTTTAGGTTTAATGAATCAATTACTAATTAGGCTTTTGGTTCTCTTTTATGCAGTTAAGCCCAAACCATAGTTTTTCTATTCACTGTTAGACAGTGATTAACTTATGGGATCCAACTTCGATAATAAGTATCGAAAGTTGAATGTTATTCAGCAGCATGAAGTAGTTCGTGTTGGGGCCTCTATGCCCAATTTAAACATAAGATCCAAGAATAATCTAGATCAGGCAAAGTACTTTCATTATAAAAAGCAAGGGCATTTGAAGAGGAATTATCTTCAATGTCATGGTTCCCATGACCCCAACAGGATGAATAAGAGAGATTAGCAAGTAGTTGCTGATTAAGGATGTTATATGATAACATCTTATAATTTTTCTATTTGTGATACTTCTACTTGGGTATTGGATACCGAAAGTCCAGTCCATATTTACAAAATGTTACAAAGACTTCAAATTAACAGAAGACTTAAGAATAATAAGCAATTCCTAAATATTGAAGATGGAAGGTCTGTTCCAATTTTAGCTATAGGAATAGTTCAACTTATTCTCAATACTAATATCATTTCTTTAAATGAATATCATTATTGTCCTTTTTTTTTATGAATATAATCTCTATTAGCCTTTTGACCAAAGATGGTTATTATTTATCTACAAAGAAAGATTATTATGATATTATTATGAATAATATTATAATAATAAAAAGATAATAAAAAAATAATATTTATATTTTATCACAGCCTGTGAGTGTAATGTACACTTCTAGAAAATATCCTAGATTAGATAATGTCTCTGATATCTATCTATGGCACTGTAGACTAGGTCACATTAACAAGAATAGGATAAATAGGTTGACTCAAGAGGGAATCCTCGAAGCTGGGAATTGTGAATCACTTCCAACCTATGAGTCATGTCTTCTTGAAAAAATGACCAAGTCACCTTTTACTTGAAAAGCTGAGAGAGCTACTAAGCTCTTAGGTCTAGTACATACTGATATATATGGACCAATGTTCACAAGTGCCAGAGATGGATATATCTATTTCATCACTTTCATAAATAATCTATCCAGATATGGATATGTCTATCTGATGAAACATAAGTTGGATTCATTTAAAATATTCAAAAGATTCTGAAGTGAAGTTGAAAAACAAACTGAAAAGAGTATTAAAACTCTTTGATTAGATCGAGGAGGTAAATATCTATCCAGTGAGTTCTTGATATATCTAGGAGAGAATGAGATTCTCTCACCGTGGACTCCTCCTGGCATACCACAGTATAATGGTGTATCAGAAAAGAAAAATCGAACCTTATTAAACATGGTTCGATCCATGATGGAGTTTTCTAGTCTGCCTGTTTTATTTTGAGGTTATGCTCTTGAGACTACATGTTATATATTGAATACCGAGTAAATCTATCGCAAAGACTCCATATGAGATATGGACTGGGCATAGACCTACACTCTCTCACCTATGGGTTTGGGGTTGTCCAGTCTATGTCAAACGTTTGCATACAGATAAGATTGAACCCCTGTCTAATAAATGCATGTTTATAGGGTATCCCAAAGAAAGTAAGGATTACTATTTCTACCATGCTGATGACCAAAAGGTATTCATCAGTCTTAAGACAATCTTTTTGAAAAAAGGGTTCCTTGGTGAAGAAATTGTTGCCTCTAAAGTTGAACTTGATAAAGTTCAATAGGTAGAAAAATCGACACCTATAGCTGAATCTGAATCGAACTTGATTAGATCAGATCTAGAGCCCAGTGTACCTGCATCATTAAGGCAATCCGGTAGAGTACAGCATCATCCGAATAGATACTATGATTTCTTGGTCCAAGACGATGATCTCATCAAACTCGATAAGAACGATGAGGATCTAATCATCTGTATGGATGCTATGCAGAGATCAGATTCTAAGAAATGGCTTAAGACCATAAAATCTAAAATGGAGTCCATGAAGGTCAATAATGTATGGACATTGGTTGACCCATCCGAAGGGGTTAAATCCATTGGGTGTAAATGAGTCTTCAAAAAAAAAAGAGGCACAGATGAAAAGGTGGAGACCTACAAAGTCCGTCTGATTACCAAGAGGTATCGTCAACATTATGGTATTGACTATGATGAGACATTTTTTTCTATGGCAATTCTCAAATCCATTCGGATTATGCTTGCAATTGCTGCCCATCTAGACTATGAGATCTAGCAGATGGATGTGAAAATAGCTTTTCTGATTGGGGAGTTGACTGAAGAGGTATATATGATACAACCTGAGGGATTCACATCCATAAATGAGTCTAAGGTGTGCAGGCTTCAGAGAGTCCAAGGTGTGCAGACTTCAGAGATCCATTTATGGACTGAAGTAGGCACTCAGAGTTGGAACATGTATTTTGATAAAGTGATCAAAACGTATGGCTTCATTAAGAATGGAGAAGAATTTTGTATTTATAAATGGGCAAATAGTTCAGTAGTAGTATTTCTTTTCTTGTACGTGGATGACATTCTCTTAATCGAGACTGACATCCCCACACTATAGAAAATAAAAGTCTGATTGTCATCATAATTCTCCATGAAGGACTTGGGTGAAGCATCCTATATTTTAGGGATGAAGATCTATAGAGATAGATCTAAAAGGATGCTTAGGTTATCCCAATCTACGTACATAGATGCATGAAGAATTCTAAAAAAGGGCTATCTTTTGATAGACCATGAAATTTCTCTCTCTAAGAAGGATTGTCCGACAATTCTCGAAGAAAGAGAGCGTATGAGTAGAGTCCCATATGCTTCAATAGTGGGATCTATCATATACGCCATGATATTTACGAGATCAGACATAGCATACTCACTAGGAGTAGTGAGTAGATACCAGTCTAACCCAGAAGAAAATTACTGAAAAGTGGTTAAAACCATCTTTAAGTATTTGAGAAAAACTAAGGACCAATGGTTGGTTTATGGCGAGTTAGATCTGAAACTTATGAGATTTACAAACTCCTGCTTTCAACTAACCATGATGACAACAGAAGTATGTCAGGATATATCTTTACTCTAAATGGTGGAGCTTTCTGCTGGAAGAGTTTCAAGCAGCATATAATGGCAAATACTGTTTCCAAAGCAGAGTACATCGCAGCATCAGATGCCATGAAGGAAGCTATATGACTGAGAAAGTTTATCATCGAGCTTGAAGTAGCATTCTTTCTTGATGGTCTGATCCTACTCGACTGCGACAGGACTGGTGCTATCACTCAGGCAAAAGAATTGAAGGCACACCAGCGAACAAAGCACATTCTATGCTACTTCCACCTGATCCAGGAGATCGTGGATAGAGGTGATGTGAACCTTCAGAAGATCGATGGAAAGAAGAATCTGGCCAACCCCTTCACTAAAGCCCTGGCAATAAAAAAGTTCAACAACCATAAGTCGAAGATGGATATTAGATACTATACCGAGTGGCTTTAGGATAAGTGAGAGTTGTTGAGAAATGTGTCCCAAAATTAATCATCAGCCTGTTGATGGTTGAGCTACATTATATCTATAATTAATTTATTAATAAATAAAATATATTTTTGATATTTTCATCATAAAGTATTCATCTTCTAATGAACTTCATTATTATGATGAAGTCCTTAGGACTATTTAGCTTCGATAAAGAGAAAATTTATCAATTAGTCCTTAAATCTATTCACGATCAAATGATAGGCTGTTAATTAGGATGACAGCATCTATCGAGCATAGATCACTATATGTCATATAGGTTGATTGTCCTCTTAATCAAGAAGTGTGGAGACACTGGTATGGCATATAGGTGAGATGTATGGGTACATCATCATTGAATGTGACCAACTCTAAAGCATTATGCTGTCGAAAATGTCTCTGATGGGATATAGGTATAAGTATCCCTTAGACCTGAGATCACCTCAGTGGCTTACAAGCAACTCACCATGCTTTGGTATCGGACAAACTGAATTTCTAATTCAATAACAGAAGGCTTCTGGGTATAGTTAAGTACTTGCAAAGTCAGAGTATGATCAAGATGGAATTGACCACTCCAAGAGTTGGAGAATAATGTATCACTGTATTTCAATATAGCAAAATCTTGGTTAGGGTAATCCATCAGATGGATTTGATATTTTGAAATATAATGTAAACAACCTGATCAAAGTTGATAGCTGAACTTTGAGGTTTTCTATAAGCATTTTGATAAAGGGGATGAATTATATAGAAACTATATCAGCATGGGTTTCAAGGATATTATTCTACACATTCGACCTATTCGGCCATCGAGTACCATTGCTAGATGGTTACTTCGATTGATATAGAAATCCATTTTTGTGCTACTGGCATAGGTTCAGATCTATGAGCTCACACACATTAGAGCTCATGATTCAATCAGATGGTTGATCAATGATTAAGAATCATTCTAGGATTAAATAATCAATATAATTGATATTTAACCTAGTGCAAGTGTTATAAGAGGATCGATTAGCAATTTGGTAGCTAATTGGCTTAATTTAATTAAGCCAAAAGATTGAGATTAAGTTTAATTAAATATAATTTAATTAAATTTAGTTTGAGCTTGATTGGATCAAGTCCAATTGGCTTATTGGATAAGCCAAGTGCAAGGAAAAACTAGTCCTAGTTCAACTAGGACTTGGGTCAACCCAATTTCCTAATTTGATTAAAAAAATAAATTAGAATTAAATTTAATTTAATTTGATTAAATTAAATTCTTAATTTGGTTAGAATCTAATTTAATTTGAATGACTTGATTTTGATTTAATTTGGTTTGAGAAACCATGTTTGACCAAGTCATAGATGGAATCCTAGTGAGACTAAGATTACACCTTGCGCCACCTTAGCCCTCCACACCCCCCATGCCTATTTTTTAGGATTTTTTCTTGGAAATTCTCTTTTCTCTGATCTTCATGCATGCCTCCTCTCTCTCTCTCTTTCTCAAATGGTTATTTGGTGGTTGACCAAGTCAGAAAGAGAAGTAAGTTATTGATCTAGGATTCTATGAGATAGAATCCTTATAAACTAAAATACCTCCTTCTAATTGTGCTGTCCATACCTTCCTTATTTTCTCTGAATTCCCTAGTAAAAGAAGAAGTTTTCATGTTCCCCTATTGCTGGTCCACAGCAAGAAATTAGGTGGGCGCACCCAAGAGTTGGCTCCCCAACAACTTGCCATATTATGTCCTTTCCTTGTCTGAGTTTTTTATCAAACTTGGACTCTGCATATCTTTTTATTTAGGATGAATTTTTGGCTAAAATTTTTGTGGAATATAGACCATTAAGAGAGATTTATGTTGTACAAAAATCAAGGAGAGAGAACCTCTAGGCATGGGTATTCCATAGATACCAATCTAGGTATCTAGGTGAGAGAAAAGAGAAGAAGAAGAGGGTCTTCTTCTAGGGCTGTTTTGATTTTCTCTTCTCCTCCTTTCGAGATTTTTTTGAGAGAGTCTCAGATCTAAAATCTTTCTTCTTTCTTTTGATATTTTGAAGAATTTAAGTCTCGAAGAAGGAAGCATCAAATCAACCATCGAAGAGAGATTAGCATAGTACTAACATGCTGTGCTGATTTCCTGCATCAGGATCTCAGATTGTGTTCGTAGGCTCGTGTGGATGACTCCTAGAGGCTGAACGCGTGTGCAACTCATGACTTCATCCTCAAATCTAGATCAGTAAGTTAGAACATCTAACTTGCTCAGGTATTAGATCTAATCTATTATTCTATAGCTACATTAGATGTAGTATTGTAGCATATTGATTAGATCAACATGTTAATCTTTTCTTTATGTTTTTAATTTCTAATTTAATATCATGCCTTGATCATATAATAAATCTTAGATCTAAGATATTTTCATATTTTTTTAAATAAATATTTAATTTATTTAAGTCTTTCGCCGCCAGATCTTGAAAAAAGTTTCAAGATCTATCTATGAAACCCTAAATCTGGTTCCTTCAGAATGCACTCACCCAAACCCATGTACACCCATAGTCTGATCATGTACTCAACCCCATGGATCCAAACCTGATCCAAACTCTGAGTTGCTCCCATGAGACCTACAAACCAGAGCCTCATGATCATGGAGAGTTGAACCTCCATCTTGGGATCAAAATCGGTCCTAGCCCTAGGACCATACATGTCCTAGTCTCCCGGAGCCAACACCCTAACTCCTTCAGTAGCCTCCCAAGGCTTGAAAGCACCACTAATCCTAACAATCTCCACCTTGGTACCCCCAAGCCTTGACAAATCCTACGTGAATCGTCTGCACCATCCTGCTTTCTCTAAAGCTGATATGATCCTGTCGAAGTCACCTCGCCTCCTTAGCTGCAACACCGACCTGTGCTCCGTAGCCCCTGAGACTCATGCTCCACCACACTCCTTGGCCTCGAGCTGATGTCTTCCTACTCTGATCCTATGGCTGCAACACTAATCAGTGCTCCATAGTGCACCCAGACAGCCACTGTGCAAACTCTAACGCCTCTGCCAATCCTCTTCAACTGCTGTTTATCCTTAAAGATCTTTGGGATGACCATCTCCACAACTAAAGTCTTGGCTTGCTCCTTTGCACCATCCTAAAATTATAGGATCCCTTCTGCTTGGCAACTGTATCACTTTTTTTGGACTTTTTTGGAGAACCTATAGTATTCCTACACCAACATTTATTATACCATCTGACACGATCTCCTCAGAACTATGAATGTCCATTTGCACGTGCCGCTCCATCTGAAACTATGCATCATCGGTGCTGGTGCTAGGATATTGATCTTTCTATATCCCTCTGCATTGAACTCATGCTAAATTTCTTCTCCACTTGTAAAGCCACCACTCCGGAGCTCCACCTATCAAGCCACCTCTCTGGAGCTCCACCTATAAAGCCACGACTCCAAAGCTCCACCTGATCTGAAGTCCATCTGATGTCGCAGAAGATCTAACTCTATCATCAAGTCACCCGAGGCCAACCATCCAATGTGATAAGTGGTAAAAATATACTAATAAAAGTATTAAATTATAAAATAAATTAATCTATTTTATTAAAAATTAATACTTTTATTAATTTTATGTAGAAAAGAAGGCCACCAATGTGAAGATCTCATTTTTTTGATTCAGATGAAAAAAATTTCAGGCAAAACGGACTTCAAACGAGCCTAGAATTGAATTTCAAAAAAAAAAAAAAAAAAACGCCGACGCAACGCTGACGTGAGGATGATGTCAGCATTTTTTGCGGCGCACGGTGGACCATCTGAAGGGTAATTCGAGAATTTCACAGCGTAAAGCGCGCGTTGATTGGCTGAAGAACGCGGCGGTCCACCAAACAATGGGCTCGCGCACGGTCCATGGAGGGCAATTTAAGAATTCGGGCTGATCCAACGGGCGGTTTTCACTGAAGCTTGATCGGACGGATGAGAAGAAGGTGCTGATGGATGGCATCCACAGCTTCCGATCGAGATCCAACGGTCGAGATTCATCCCGACATAAAACTAAAGGTCTGAAGGCTTATTTCAACGCGATCGGACGGTCGAGATTCGATCCAACGGTCGATCCAACGGCTGAGATTAAATCCGACTTGATCTGGGTTATTTTAAGGGGTTTTTGAGTGGTTTTTGGACCGTTTGATCAAGATCTAACGGGCAGAATTACCTAGATCTTAATTTGGGTTGATTTAGGAGTCCTAAACCTAATTTTTGATGAATTTGGGGGGGAATAAAACTCTTTACCTATAAAAAAAAGGCCTGTTGCCGTGAAATTAAAAAAAAAAAAAAAAAGGTGAAAGACAAAGAGAGAGATGGGGAGAAAGAGAGAGGGAAAAAGAGAGAGATAAAGAGAGAGATGGAGAGAAAGAGAGAGGGAGAAAGAGAGAGAGAAAGAGAGAGAGGAGAGAGATAAAAAAAAAAGTGATTTGTGAGAAAATTAAAAAGATTTTTCGACGATCAAGACATCAAGAAGCCTCTTCTTCGCCAAGTTCTCCACATCAAGAGCAGCAGACAATCAATTTCAGCAATCAAACAGTCTAAATTTTCTATGCTTTTTATTTTATTTACTATTTTTGAACTTCTTACCATGAACTAAATTTTATTTTACTAAGGCTAAGGTGTAGCCACTCTTTTGATGCAATATTCAGTATGATTTATTTTTAAATTTTATTCATGAGGAGTATATAAATCTGATCTTAATGCTTTTAGATTACTGGCCATCTTCTAATTGATCTGATGAACATAGATGTTACGGACCAAGTACATCTATGTTAATGCTTCTTGATTATATACCTTGTATTATGAATCAAATTAGAATTCATATGCATGAGGTAATTTTAGTGCGCTTTGGATGCAGCGTATTTTAATTAGAGGGTTTCACAAAACATAATACATTAATATTTATTTAAATTACACCTGGACCAAAGGATAATTAATAAATATTAATAGATTTGCTATGCGTGGACCAAAGGATAGTGAATAAATTAGGAGACTCCACCGTCACATGAAATAAAATTAATCTAAAAATTTGAATATTGTATTGACTGAGTTGGTGAACCGATTGCCTTAGTAATCCATTGCTCTTGAATTTAAAACCCTAATAATTTACACTCTCTCTATTTAATTAAAAACTTTTAATTATTTTTTTTTTATTTTCTTTAATTTCTTATTCTCATAAATCGATCTTCTAAATAAAGCATAGGAAAGAGCTTTTCAGTACTTATTTTCCAATCCTCTAGGGACGATACTCTACTCATTCACTTTATTACTTGATCGACTGGTGCACTTGCCATAGCTATAAATTAGCACGCATCAAGTTTTTGGCACCGTTGTCGGAGATTGTGTCTAAAATAATATTAAAATTTTGATCCTAGCTTTACTTTAGAAATTTATTTTTAATTTTTATTATTAAAAAAAAAAATTAAGTGCATGACACGTACTGGACATAGTAACTTACTACCTCTAGATCCAGAAATTGAAAGGACTATTAGAAGATTACAGCAAGAGAGAAACATAGTAGCTGAAGATCCTAACGACATCAATCTAGGAGTGGATATGGCGACTGAAGGACAGCATGAAGCTATTCGACCAGTACATCATTCATTAAATGATTACATCACACCATCTATAGCCGATGCAGCTTCGAGCATCAGGAGACCGCCTGTACGAGCAAACAACTTAGAAATAAAGCCAGCGATGATCCAGATGATTCAATCAACTATCCAATTCAGTGGACACATGCATGATGATCCGAATGCCCATATTTCTAATTTTCTTGAACTTTGTGATACTTTTAAAATTAATGGGGTGTCGGATGATGCTATTAGATTAAGGTTATTTCCTTTCTCTTTACGGGATAAAGCTAAAAATTGGCTTCATTCTCTTCCTGTAGGTTCTATCACAACTTGGGATGTCCTAGCCCAAAAATTCTTAGCCAAGTACTTTCCACCTTCCTAAGACTGCTAAGATGCGCAACGATATCACTTCTTTTATGCAGATGGATATGGAGACGCTATATGAGGCTTGGGAGCATTTCAAGGAACTGCTGAGGAGATGTCCACATCATCAACTACCCGTATGGCTTCAGGTACAAACTTTCTATAATGGTTTATCTCCTACTAATCGATCTATGATTGATGCAGCAGCAGGAGGAACCATTAATTGAAAAACTGAGGAAGAAGCCTTCGATCTGATTGATGAGATGGCATCAAATAGCTATCAATGGCAGACAAAGCGCATGATGCCAAAAAGACTAGCAGCTGTGCAGGGAGTAGATTGCGTGCCAACTTTACTAGCTGAAATTGCAGCCCTTAGAGCCGAAGTCAACAACTTAAAGGGAACAGCTATGCATGTTCAGAGCATTACTTGTAAACTGTGTGGAGGAGGACATGATACGAGCAATTGCCAGACAGGTAATCCTTTTGCTAAAACAACTGATACAGCTAATTATATTAAAAATTTTTTCAGGCCGCAACAAAATAATCCCTACTCCAACACATACAATCAAGGGTGGAGGCAGCACCCAAATTTCTCATGGAGCAATCAAAATGCAGCACAACAGCCACCCCCGGGATTCCAAGTACCTGAAAAGAAGTCCAACATAGAAGAGCTGATGGTCAAATTTATGCAAAACCAAGAAGCAACTATAAAAAATTTGAAAGCCAAACTTAGGCAAGACCAAACAGCAGCAATTCGAAACTTGGAGATGCAAATAGGTCAAATGGCTAAGATAATCTCCGAGAGACCTCAAGGATCCTTGCCAAGCAATACGGAGACAAATCCAAGGGAGCAAGTCAATGCTATCACCCTAAGAAGTGGTACAAAGCTGGAGGAGCCACATCAGAAGAAAGAGACTGAAGAGCCAACTACAAATAAGGAACCATCAACTCAAACTCATCAGTCACCAAAACAACCAGCAGATGGATGGTCTCCAAGTATACGGTTTGCTGATCCAAATGTGAAGCCCTACGTGCCGCCACTATCATTCCCAGAGAGACAAATACAGCATCCAGATAAGGAATTTTCTAATTTTTTCAAAATTTTAAAGAATTTACACATTAATATTCCTTTTGTAGATACTATTACTCAAATGCCCAGGTATGCCAAGTTTCTCAAAGAAATCTTAACAAATAAGAAAAAGCTAAAGGAGCATGAGAGAATAAATTTGAATGAAGAATGCTCAGCAATACTTCAAAATAAATTACCATAGAAGCTAAAAGATCCAGGGAGTTTTACTATCCCCCGCATTATTGGTGATTGTAGTTTTGATAAAGTTTTATGTGATTTAGGAGCAAGCATAAATCTCATGCCTTTTTCTATTTTTAGGAAGCTGGGTCTAGGAGAACCAAAGCCTACCACTATTACTCTTCAATTAGCCGACAGATCCATTAAATATCCAAGAGGTATAGTGGTGGATGTCTTGGTAAAGGTAAACAAGTTTATTTTTCCTGTTGATTTTATTATTCTTGATATGGAAGAAGATTATGATGTACCCCTTATTTTAGGGAGACCCTTTTTAGCTACTAGAGGAGCTTTAATAGATGTTCAACAAGAAAAATTAATTCTTAGAGTCCAAGATGAACAAGTTACTTTTAATATTTTTAAAGATACTAAATATCTTGATGATAATCAAACTTATTTTTTTATTGACATTATTGACAATCCATTATATGAGAATTCTGTAGAAAATAAGTTTGAGACTACAAAAGTGAGCAATGTCAAATTGAAAGAGGATTCGATCAAACATGAGAGTATTCCAATTGAAGTGGCACCAGATTGATCCACTTTAGAACTTAAAGAAAGTCAAGCTGAAGACTATAAATCAGAACTACTAGATAGGTTGTTTCTTTTCTTTTTAGTTTTTATCATTTTTCTTTTCTTTTATTTTTCAGTAATTTATTGTTGCTCTTTTACTGCTCTAGTGTGTATTTTCAATTTTGCAGAAAAATCAATGAGAACTCAAGCAAAATTTCAAAGCTCCAAAGAACCAGACTGAATAAAATCAGGTGTATTCCTTCCTGTCCTTTATTACATTCTTTATTTTTCTTTCTCCTTTAAGACAATGTAGAATAATTATATATATATATATATATAAAAAATCATGTGTCAAGAAGAAAATCTTGAGCAAGATAAACTGGATAAGTGATAAAAGATAGAATTATTTGCTAATGAATGTAATGAGTTAAAGAAGTAGATTAGTTGGTCAACTTTTAGCAGCCTACTTAGGTCATTAAAAGATTATTAGCACTTTTTATTGCACATGCACACTAACAAGGCAAAGTAAGTATTGATTATAAGGTCAACTGAGTATTCAATTATCACTAAAAATTGGTAATTAATATACATTCTAATCAAAGAAACTTGAATTTAAGAAAAGAGCTACCTGCCTATAAATAAAGTGCAAAAGATAGAGTATATGTGGATTGCCCAAAGCCTAATAACTGGGTCTCTGCACCTAGGTCAAGTGTGGAAATTCACGTAAAACGGTGAAGGGAAGGCTAGGATGCTCAGCACAGTAAAAAATTAAAAAAAAAAAAAAAAAAAAAAAGGGCAGTGTGAAAGCTACCTTAATTCATGAGTATAAAATTGAGAATGTATAGAAAATTAACCAAAATAGGTGATAAGAGAGTATACTTTTATTCTTTTAATTTAATACTGAAATGCTAAAGTTAGTCATCACGAACATAAGTGCTATAGATCTTTGATGTACTCTAAGAAAGTTTTTAATTGTATTGACTAAAAAATTTGCTTCTAAAGCTCAATACTTAGTTAGCAGAATTTTCTAAACTTTTTGACCTTTAATCCTAGATTTTATCTTTGTGAAGAATAATCTTATTGAAATATGGTATTAAATAAAACATTGCTAAGGAACTAGCAATGACTAAGTTGGGGGGTGTGATAAGTGGTAAAAATGTACTAATAAAAGTATTAAATTATAAAATAAATTAATCTATTTTATTAAAAATTAATATTTTTATTAATCTTATGTAGGAAAGAAGGCTACCAATGTGAAGATCTCATTTTTCTGGTTCAGATGAAAAAAATTTTAGGCAAAACGGACTTCAAACGAGCCCAGAATTGAATTTCAAAAAAAAAAAAAAAAAAAAAATGCCGACGCAACGCTAACGTGAGGATGACGTAAGCATTTTTCACGGCGCACGGTGGACCATCTAAAGGGTAATTCGGGAATTTCACAGCTTAAAGCACGCGTTAATTGGTTGAAGAACGCGGCGGTCCATGAAACACCGAGCTCGCGCACGGTCCATGGAGGGCAATTTGGGAATTCGGGCTGATCCAACTGACGATTTTCACTGAAGCTTGATCGAACGGATGAGAAGAAGGCGCTGATGGACGGCATCCGTAGCTCTCGGTCGAGATCCAACGGCCGAGATTCATCCCGACATAAAACTAAAGGTCTGAAGGCTTATTTCAACGCGATCGGATGGTCCAGATTCGATCCAACGGTCGATCCAACGGCTGAGATTAAATCTGACTTGATCTGGGTTATTTTAAGGGATTTTTGAGTGCTTTTTGGACCGTTTGATCAAGATCTAATGGGCAGAATTACCCAGATCTTAATTTGAGTTGATTTAGGAGTCCTAAACCTAATTTTTGATGAATTTGGGGGAATAAAAAAAAGGAGAAAGACAAAGAGAGAGCCGGGGAGAAAGAGAGAGGGAAAAAGAGAGAGACAAAGAGAGAGACGGGGAGAAAGAGAGAGGGAGAAAGAGAGAGAGAAAGAGAGAGGAGAGAGATAAAAAAAAAGTGATTTGTGAGAAAATTAAAAAGATTTTTCGACGATCAAGACATCAAGAAGCCTCTTCTTTGCCAAGTTCTCCACATCAAGAGCAGCAGACAATCAATTTCAGCAATCAAACAGTCTAAATTTTCTATGCCTTTTATTTTATTTACTGTTTTTGAACTTCTTACCATGAACTAAATTTTATTTTACTAAGGCTAAGGTGTAGCCACTCTTTTGATGCAATATTCAGTGTGATTTATTTTTAAATTTTATTCATGAGGAGTATATAAATTTGATCTTAATGCTTTTAGATTACTGGCCATCTTCTAATTGATTTGATGAACATAGATGTTACGGACCAAGTACATCTATGTTAATGCTTCTTGATTATATACCTTGTATTATGAATCAAATTAGAATTCATATGCATGCAGTAATTTTAGTGCGCTTTGGACGCAGCGTATTTTAATTAGAGGGTTTCACAAAATCTAATGCATTAATATTTATTTAAATTACACCTGGACCAAAGGGTAATTAATAAATATTAATAGATTTGCTATACCTGAACCAAAGGATAGTGAATAAATTAGGAGACTCCACCGTCACATGAAATAAAATTGATCTAAAAATCTGAATATTGTATTGACTGAGTTGGTGAACCGATTGCCTTAGTAATCCATTGCTCTTGAATTTAAAACCCTAATAATTTACACTCTCTCTATTTAATTAAAAACTTTTAATTATTTTTTTTTATTTTTTTTAATTTCTTATTCTCATAAATCGATCTTCTAAATAAAGCATAGGAAAGAGCTTTTCAGTACTTATTTTCCAATCCTCTAGGGACGATACTCTACTCATTCACTTTATTACTTGATCGACTGGTGCACTTGTCATAGCTATAAATTAGCATGCATCACAATGCTGCACTACTAGGCCTGTCGTTGCACCTCAAACACCATCGCTGCTCCTTCGAATCCTCCGCACTTCGTAGACCCCATCGAAGCCATCTCGGATACCTCCATAACCCATGAGCACCTCTGAAACATACAGGAGCTCATCCAACTCCTCTAAATAAAGTGACTGAATACTAGAAAATTCCATCCTAGCACTTCTCCTCTTCTGCCCCTACACCAACTATCGCTTTAGTTACACCCGGAGGAACTATAGCTCAAACTCTATCCTAGGCTAAGACCCACCTATCTCATTTCGAGGCTCCTAAGACTTTTTGGCTCTCTCTAAGACCTGCTCTCGGTCTCCTTAAGATGCCTCCAATACTCTATGCTGAGATACCCCCCTCAGCTGCTATACCACCGAGTCTCTCTCAAGCCCTGTGCCTTAGAGAAATACTACTACAGCACTCCAGCACTCCCTATCTTGTCACAACACCGCCTCCTCATAGATATGTGGGTCCTCTCTTGCTATACATAAAACATCCTCCACTGAATAATGACTCTTCCTAATGCTCCTATTAAAAAAAATCTGATTCAAGATACTCCCGGCTGCCTGAGACCTCTTGACGCTCCCTGAGATCTCTTGACTCTTTCTGAGACCTTCTTTCGATCTTCCTAAGAAGCTTCTGACACTCTCTGCTGAGATATCCTCCTCGACTGTTGCATCGTCGAGCCTCTCTCAACCCATGTGCCTCTAGGATAGCACTACTGCAGTACTCCAGCACTCCCTGTCTGATCTCTGTACCGCTCTATAGCCACCCAGCTCTAACATGCTGGACCTTCATGGATCATCCATCATCATCACCCTCAAGGCTCCAACCGATCGCACTGCTAAATACACCCCAACTACTTTTCACAATCTTTCACCAAACTAAATAGTTGCTTCTTCAGCTCCACCTTAACCCCAAGCCCTTGAGTAACCTCTCCTCTGACATGCCAAATAAATCACCAGTAGCCCAACCTTCGCATATTTTTACTTTTAACACCATGGAAGCTGCATCCAGAAGAACAACAACAAACCACTAAGAGAAAAAAATAAAAGTTCCCAATCTTTTTTTTCCTTTTTTTTTTCTTTCTCTTGGAACCTTCCAGACCCTTCTTGGCTTCTCCTTCGTTCATCTTTGTCCCATCCAAAATCAGAACCGATCGTCGGCCACCTACCTCCATGGATGCCAATAGACCGTCCATGCGACCATCGGATCTAGGCACGGCCACTGGATCTGAGCACCGCCATCACTAGATCGCCACTACTGTGGCTCCTTCGATCTTCCTCCCATCCAAAATCGAATCAAACTGCTTGCCACCATGGAATGCCGCCACTAGCTAGCCGATGCCCACATGACCATTGGATCTAGGCACGGCCACCGAATTCGAGCATAGCCACCACTGCCAGATCGCCACCGCAGCACATCACTATCGCTGTTCGTGGCCCACCATCATCGGATCTGGGCATTGCCTCATCGGATCCATGCTCCACCATGCCGGATCCCATGCATCGGGAGAAAGAGGATGGCCCGCACCATCTCATCAACTTGGATCCACACGCCACCACCGGATCAATGCTCCATCGCCAGATCCATGCACCTCAAGATAGCTCTCCACTGCATGCATGTCTCCTACCATGTTCCCCTAGCCACCATCGCTGGTTGCTCATCACTGCTCGCACGCATGCCTGTGGCTGTGTGCCACTACCTGAGATGATGCTACCATCATCTGCAACTTTTCTCAGAGGAGAAGACCATTACCACCCCCTCCAGATCTCTAGCATCCTGCACGTGATCACCACCAAACCGATCACTTGTGAATACTCCTCCACATGTCTCACCTCGCCACCAGATCATCGGAATGGTGGCCAATCATTGGGATCAGCATCAATTTGCTGATTGTCGGCCTCCAAGGCTGAGATCGGTAGCCAATCGCTAGTCACCACCAATCGAGAGGAAGAAAGGTGGGGGGCTCTGCTAGCCTCCTCGTCAAGATAGCTTTGATATCAATTATCATGTAGGATCTCTTAATGTTGTTGAGGCTGAAGGAAGATTGGGGCGTGCCTCCTTCCTCCACCTTGGAGGCGCGTCCCCTAGGGCACCTTGGCATGTGAAGAAACCAAAGAAGAAGAGATATGTGGGAGAAAATGGTGATCTATTTCTTTCTTCTCTGCTACTAGGGTTTATAATATACATGTATATATATACATGTACATGGACTGAAACCCTAACCCATAAAAAACTTTCTAGGCTAATCCAGTCCGAATGCACTCATCCAAACCCATGTACATCCATGATCTGATCATGCACTCAACCCCATGGACCCAAACCTGGTCCAAACTCTGAGTAGCCCCCATGAGACCTACAAATCAGGGTCTCATAACCGTGGAGGACTGAACCTCCATCCAAGAACCAAAACTGGTCCTAGCCCTAGGACCACACATGTCCTAGTCTCCCGAAGCCAACACCCTAACTCCTTCAGTGGCCTCCCAAGGCTTGGGAGCATCACTAATCCTAACAATGATGTCATGACAAACATGTACAAAAATAACTTAACATGATACAAAAAGAGATAGAATGGACAGGAAATTGAAAGGCAATAGTTTTAAAAATTTCAACAACTATCTATTGCACTATTTTATGTAAACTTTCAACTGCATTTCCAGGACTTAATTGAGGCAGCCTCAGTCATGTGTCTCTACTACCATGCATCATATACTTCTCTTTCTAGTATAAGAAGTTGCATTTGAAGACATTTCATTATTTTTGTTTATGATTCTACATCTATTATGGAGGTTATTCGTCACCCAACCCAATATCCCCTTCTCAAATTATGATCGAGCTCTTGCCAATGAGGCATCCTCGGATACCAAAGGAAGATCCAAGGAACTGAGGTGAGGCAAATTTATGTCGTCGGCTTCTATCCGACCCTCGAGTTGGATGCTTGCTAGCCCCAAGTTCAAGACCCTACCAATGATAGGGATGATGCCTAATCTGTACCATCCCCTAGCCATTGGTCTATTTATCCACATGGACAATCCCTGGACCCTCTCAAACAACCTTCAAAATATGGGCACGATCCATGTTTGATACCTAGACTAACAACCCTAACCCTTAAGTTAGTGGGTAGATTTCTCACCTGAATGGTCTGTCAGATTGTAGCCTAGCAACCTAAGGAATTATAGGCCAAATGGCTTACAATATTCTTGCTTGACGACCTATCACACTAACCCTATATAAAAAGATAACAAAGAAACCCTCAGATAAGCTAAACTCTAGAGAATACCCTTGTGCTCTCATTCCTTCTCCCTTTCATACTCTCTTTTCTCTACTATTCTCAAGCTTTAGCTGACTGAGCATCAAAGGGTCCCCCACCAGAGAAATTTTGGTAAGAGTGGGCTTTTCTTGTAGGTTCTCCCTTTGGAGTTTCGATCTCTAGATGGCGCCTGGCCTCAACCATATCCACTCCTAACTGCAGTCTTGCAGAAATAGATTGGCGCTAAAAAAAGGACCATCAACTCGATCAAAGAGGAAAAAAAGAATGGTGAGAATGAGAGCATACAACTCAACCACCTCCCACAGGCAATCCTCTTGCCTCAACCAGAGTGGTGCTGTCTAAGAGTCTACCGTCACGCAACCCCTTGCCATGGCCGATTCACAACCACTAAAGGCCCTAGTCTAGCAGATCCAAATACTGACTTGTGCAGTGCAGCAGCTCCAACAAGCAGCAGAGTGGCCTCGATCTCCGATGCCACCACCTTGGATGGCTCCTTCCTAGTATAGTCATTGATCACAACCCAGGAGTTCATAACCAGCCCCCGGCGTATCCTCTGCTCTCACCTCTACTCCCCACCAATTGCCTTCCAATCATAGCTTGGGGATGCAAGACCAACAACAATGATCTCCCTCCTCCTCCTATAGAGATTCCACTTCGAACTACTCTCCACTTCCTGTAAAGTCTCATCGGGAAGTGGATCTCAAGCAAAAGCTTTGGGACATCGAGTACCATCCCAACGAAGTCCAAAATGGGACACATCAAAATGATCATGACATCAACTTCAATTATCGCCCCCCTTCTACCGCACCATCCTAAGGAAACCAATTTCAAGTTAGTTCAAAATGCCTCAAGTAGAGCCATATGATAGCTCTTCAAACCCCCTCGACCACTTGGAGGTCTTTAAAGCCCTTATGCTGCTCCAAGGTACCTCAAATGTCCTTTTCTGCCTTGCCTTCCCAACCACCCTCAAGATTAAATCAGTGCAAGCATGGTATTTAAAACTCCATCCAAAGTCCATTCACTTGTTTGAATAGCTTGGAAGGCTATTCCTCATCCACTTCGATAATAATCAAGCACAACCAAAGAATTCTGATAGCTTCCTCTCAATCCAATGGGAAGAGGGTGAGTCATTGCATGATTGCATGGCATACTTTAATGCTGCCATGCTTGAAGTATGTAACCTCAATGAGTCGATAGTGATATAAATGCTCAAGCGAGGACTATAGAATAAGCACCTCATCATCTCCCTTGACAAAATATTTTTAAGGGACTATACTGACATACTCGCACAAGCTTGAAAATATGCACAAAAGAAGCCCATGCTACATAAAAGTAGGTCAAGGGAAAGAAGATCCCCAATAAGAAGTGAGGTCAGAAAGAACCTCACATGGACCAGGTGGGGGAAGAGTCCACCAGACCATCGAAGAGCTTCAGGCCAAGGAGTCCTCGTCAGTGCTTCAATAACTTCTACTCCCCAAGCCCAAATCCTAACGATAATTGAGGGCAAGGGATATGTCTACCAACTACAATCAATGAAGGCCCCACCAACAAGAATGAACAAGAAAAAAATACTGCCACTTTTATCATGACCATAGTCATGACATCAAGAAAAGTCTCTAGCTCTAAGATGAAATTAAAGTCCTAATCCAAAAAGGCTCCCTTAGGAAGTATGTCTAGGAGCGACTGGTTTGAGCTCCTAAAAAGCTACCTCAACACCAATCCAATGAGGAGAACAACACCAACCAATCCATGGCTAGTGTCATCAATGTGATCTCCGGACTCACAAGCAACATGGGGGTAGAAGATCTGCTAGGGGGCAAAGGAATGACGAGCGAGGAACTTCATTTCCCTATTCAATGAGAATGTATTGCGAGTGAGTCAGATGTCCCTTGGTTACATCAATAAAAATGTTTTCTTTAGACCCTACTATAGGTTCTCAGTTAGAGCAACAAAATGAAACATTCAATTGATATTGACTATAAAGTCACCAAGGACGATCGAGAACATCACAAGAAGCATATCTGAGACAACCGAGTCTAGCCTCGATCCTTAGAGAATGACAATTGGAGAAAATCTGATCCAGGATATCTAGACCCTAGTCAGGACCCCGAGGAGTAGATCGAAAAGCATTGACCTCATAGCTAAAGAGATCTTGGCTACGGCTAAGACCTTCATAGCGGTGATCAGTAAGGCCCTTGTCATAAGGAGATATCCTAACCCATATTGAGACCTCCATGATGAATCCTCACTGGGATCTTCCCAACTATCCACCTAAGGATCAGGTTAAACAACAATGGCACTTGGCAAAAATATTACTGGGGATCGACTTCACATTAACTTCGGACGAGACCTTGTCGGGATCTTCCCGAACATCTTCCTTAGGATTAGGTGAAGATGATGATGGCAACTTGATAAAAATATTGCCTCATATCAGCTTCACATCAACTTTAGACAAGATCTCATCAGAACCTTCCCAAAAATTCATCTGGGGATCAAGTTAAAACAATAATGGTGACTTGGCAAAAATAGTGTAGTAGATCGACTTCACATTGACTTCGAACGAGACTTCATTGGGATCTTCCTGAACATCCTCCTAGGGATTAGGTTAAAATGACAATGGTGACTTGGAAAAGATATTTCCATAGATCAACTTCATATTGATGAGACCTTGTTAGGATCTTGCCAAACATCCCTTGGGGATTTGGTTAAAACGATAATGGCAACTTGGCAAAAATATTATCATGGATCGACTTGGGACAAGATCTTGTCCGGATCTTTCTGAACATCTCCCCAAGGATTGGGTTAAGATGATGATAGTGACTTGGCAAAAATATTACTGTGGATTGACTTTCCATCAAATTTGAATGATACCTCATCAGGGTCTTCCCAAATATTCCTCTGGGGATCAGGATAAGATGACGATAGCAACTTGGCAAAAATATTACCATGGATCTACTTCACATTGACTTCGGATGAGACCCACTTGGGATCTTCCCAAATATCTTCTTTAGGATCAGGTTAAGATGATGATGGTGACTTGGAAAAAATATTACTATAGGTTGACTTCGTATCAACTTCAGATAAAACCTCATCAGGATCTTTCCAAGCATCCTACTATAGATCGAATTGAGATGACAACAACGACTTAACAAAAATACTACCATAGATCAACTTTAGATTGACCATTGATAGTACAACTCTAGACCGACTATGCTGGCTAGGCAAGTGGCTGATGTTGGAAACTAAAGTCATTCAACACAAGTATTGAAGGATAACAAAGAAATTCATTTCATTAGAAAAATCCCATTTCAAGAAGTTTGCTACCAGTGAAAAGAAAAAATACAAATCAGACTCGTTAAGGTCCTCGGGTGCAAGCTTGATGGTATGATCGATGGCCTCCTTGGTAGGGCCCCTCATGGCATCCTCAGCAGTAGGTCTAGGAGTTGGGTCCTCAACTGGGCTGGGCTTGTCCTCAGCTAGGGCAAGCTCATCCTCATTTGACAAGAATGCTTCACCTCATCATCACTTTCTTCAGGGTGAAGGTAGCTCAAGTTCAACATGGAAACCATCCAACCCAAACACCTCTTATAGGCTCTGAAGCCATATACATAGGCCACCGAGGAGCCCTCAATGACCTCATTCTCAAACTCTACCAAAGCCTTGAACTCTTTGATTTTGTTGAGTTTGGCTTCAGCAATGGCCTTTGTCTTCTCTTCTTTAATTTTGTCTTTGATGAGCTCCACCTGCCTCCAACGGCCTTGATTGCTACTTCTCTAAGCTCCAGGGCCTCCTCAAGTTCAGTCACCTTCTAATGAAGCACCCTAGTTCGATGGCCATCAAGCCCTCCAGGGCTTGACTTTCTCCCAAATTATTTGTTGCTCAGACTAGCTCGGGAGGCCTCTTCCTCAGCTGCCTTTTTTGCCTCCTCGGCAACTTGCTTCGCCTCCTCGTAACCTTCATGCAGACCTCAAATGCCCTAAGTTTTTCATCCAGGAAGAGCTTTGCTTGGTTGAAACCGACCAAGCCCTCACTAAGGATGGTGATGTCATGCGCCTACTGCATACAAAAAGTGAAGTCAATAATCATGAATAGAAGTTGAAGATAAGTACGAATAACAAAGGACTTATCCTAAGGAGGCTGCTGTAAGAAGCACCAACAACCTCATCCAAAGGATGGACCTTCCTCTCTAACCAATCGGCCAGCAAGATCATCTTCACCAGCACCCGAGTGAGCTGATGGTTCCAAGGCATAAAGTCATCCCTCCACACCCTCCTCACTATAGTAACAAACCTCCATTTACTCCTGGATGAGGAGCCTACCTTGGACCTTGCTAACCTGCTCAGTGCCATAGGAGATGGTGACTGTAGGGTAGAACATGGTGGGGATTAGATCTACCCATCTATCATCGAGGGAGGCAAGGTTTGATCAGCTGGTGGGGATGGAGTCTGGGCTGACTCCATTATTGTCAGTATGATAGATTGTAATGGCTCAGCGACCATTGGTTTATCCTCGATCTCCATAGGGTTGGCACTCAACATTCCTATGGATGGTGCTGAGGTTGGGGTGGGGGCAGGAATACTTAGCTAGGTACTCCTTAGCTTCTTTAACCAAGACTCCCTGCCTGAAGAGCCCATCTTCCTTTTCAGGGCCAACTTAATGGATGAAAGGATTGGCCTCATCGCTACAAAATTGAAGAAAAAGTGGTTAGTTCGAGTTCCAACAAGTAACCCAGAATGTTTTCTAAACCAAAAAAGATGCTGACCATGCCTCGAGGTAATGCTAGGCTAATATTGATATTATAGAGATTCTACTCAATCAACAGCTCCTTTAGGTTGGGCATCTCAATATCGAGCAAACTCTGATAATCTATCTCATCGTCAAGAAGGATGAAATTATTCTTGTTAAGAGACAAGTGGGGATCACCCCAGACCAAACTGAACCCCTAAGGTTGTTCTAAAGACATGAAGAAGTAATGGCTTTTCCAGCCATGGACCAAGGAAGGGAATCTAGTAATGAACTTGCACCCTGATTGAGGAAAAAAGTGCCACCACCCCTTCTCATGAGGGTACTTCTTCAGAGTAAATAACACTTTGAAGAGAGAATACCTTGAGGTGATGCTGAGCCTGTTACAAAGAATGATAAAAATCACAACCATCCAAGTGGAGTTCGGGGTGATCTAAGTTGGAAGGATCTTATAGAAGCTAAGGAAATTATTGATAAAAGGGTGGAAGGAAAGCCATAACCTGGAGGGACTCCTCATACAATGCTACTTGGCCCTTTGAGGTGTCAATCACATGACCATCTCAGCTTGGAACTTCAAGCCAAAAAGCTGAGGAGATAGAAAACTGAGAACGAAACCTTCCCAAGTCATTCTCAGTAAGACACGTTTTATTGCACTGACCCTAGAAATCTCTGAATCCATGCATGGGGCTACCCATGCATTAGGGTCTGGGGGATCAGCATTTAGCCAAAGAGCCTACCTCGATAGTGGTCTAAGAGATGCTCTTAGGCTTAGTCCAAGGAGGTGGCGACTAGGAACTCTGGCTGCCATAAAGGCTTTCACCCCCAACCTCACCACTGTCAGAAGACATAAAGAGGAAGAAGCAACTAGATGCAAAATAAACAAAAGTGATGAGAAAAGGATGGGGGAAACTGAACTATGAAAAGGGAAAGAATGCAAATGGAAGTCGATAGGGAAGCAAGAAAAAATGAAAGGAAGGACCAACCATGGATTGCAGTGTAAAGGTCACCAACACTAAGGAAGATAGTCACGGCAAGAAAACCCTCCTTAATTTAGTTGACTGCAATGGCAGAAGGGGGCAATTAGTGCAAGAAGTAGGGATATGACTATAGGAGCAAAATAGAAGGAAAGTGATAGGAGAAAGACCTATTTATACCACTCACCAATGACCAAGGTTTAAGCCCTGCATCTTTGGATGTTGCCCAAGGATGGCTACCCAAGAGAGGGGAGGTGAATTGGATATTTCAAATTTAAGCTTAAGATTTGAGTAGATCGATCTATTTAAGTGCCAAATCAAATAAGCTATATAATGTGTAGTGAATAAAAGTAATGAAATAAAAGCACACAATCACAAATACAATCATTTTATAGTGGTTCGGTGCCAAATTCAGCACCTACATCCACTCCCCAAATATATCCCTTGAGAATTCAACTACAATTCTCAACAAGAATTACAGTCCGATTATTTTTTGGGCTCACAATCAAATCTAATTATTTTTCTGGCTCACCAACTAAAATCATACATGATTATTTTTTGGGCTCACAATCAACCTAGTTGATTTTTCTCAGATTACCAACTAAAATCTCATAAGTAATTATTTTTCTCCGGACGAACAATCAATTCCAATTGGTTTTCACTTTGGCTTATCAATCAAACCACTATAATCGTCCAACTCAAGGCTCGAACCAACCAAAGTTTCTCACCCTAAGAAACTTAAAACAAAATATAAAATTATAATAAATAAAATAAAAACAAACTCATTGAAGCTTAAGAGAAGAAATTCTAGGAGCTTAGCTTGTTGACTTGATTTCTTCTCTTTGAATGCTTGAGGAAAGTAGTATATGATCTTCTATAGTAATGGCCTGGCTTCTCTCAAAGTGAGGATGTTAGAAGGACAAAGGAATTTCTAAGAATCACTCCTCTTTTCTTTTCTGCTCACTTCTTTGGTTTTCTCAAAAAATGCACAATAAACTCTCTAAAAACTATTTTTTAATGCTCCAAGTATTTTTTTTATATATTTTAGAGATTTTTCACTATTACAAGTCACTAACATAGGCTTCTGGAAGTGATCTAATCATTGGAGAAGAGAAAATAATCGTTAGGAAGCTTATGGAACAAAAAAGCTGTAGTTATGAAAACTAGTCGTTACAGATAATAGGCCAACTCAGTTTCAGACTGGGTCAGCTGAGTCTCACTGGGTCAGCTCAATTTATAGCTGGGTCAGCTCAATTCCCTGAGTCTTGAAAATTTTACTTTCTATGCTTTCTATCTTCTATTTTCACTGAGACTAGGTCAGCTCAGTTCCAGACCGGGTCGGCCCAGTTTGCGTGCCATGTATGCCAAAAATAGTTTGTGATCCTTTCTTTTTCAAATAATTTATAGACTAGACTTGCCTTTTTGACTTGATTTTATCTCCATTAAGATGTTGAGTTTGAAGTTTCGAAACTACATATTCTCATAAACATACTTAGACTTTATAACTTATACTCAAAACTCTTTGTCATCATCAAAATCAATATTTGGATCAACATTGGATTTCAACACAAGGCAAATATCAAAGCCACCAAAGCACCACCTCTAAATTGAGCCACATAAGCCAATCCATGAGATACAATGCAGGACCCACCAACATGCGACACGTGATTGGCCTTAAGGGTGCAAAGATGGTTTCAGGATCTCCCTTCCTAGATTATTATAGCACAATGTCTTGAGCCGCCCATCCCCCATAAGTACAGTAAGACTTGCGAATTGGCATATTATTGATGTCCCAAGATTTTCTTAGCCAAATGCTACCAATCAAATGCCCGAAAAGGAAGGTCAAGTTGGTAGTCAAAGACTAGTCTGATGATTTACTACTTCTTTCGCTCGAAGCGGCAAAATTACTTTAAACTTGAAAGTGGAGGGCAAGTGTTGTAGAGGTTATCCACCGTCCAACTCGACATCCTATTCTCAAATTACGATCGAGCTCTCATCAATGGGGCAGCCTTGGATACTGAAGGAAGATTTAAAGAACCAAGGCAAAGTAACTTTATGTCATCGACTTCTGTCCAACCCCTGGGTCAGATGCTTGTTGACCCCAAGTTTAAGATCCTGCCAGTGATAGGGATGAAGCCTAATTTATACTGTTCCCTAGCCATCAGTCTATCTAGCCATGTGGACAACCCCTGGAACCTCCCAAACAACCTTCAAAATATGAGCACAATCTATATCTGACATCCACAACTAATAAACCTGACCCTTGAATTAGTAGACGGATTCCTCACCTCAATAGCCTGTCAGATTGTGGTCTAGCAACCTAAGGGATTACGGGCCGAATGGCCTATCGGATTCCAGCATGACAACCTATATATCATATCATCTCTATTTAAAAAGATAACAAGGGGATCTTTAGGTAAGCTAAATTCTAGAAAATGCCCTTATGCTCTCGCTTCTTCTCCCTTTTATACTTTCTTTTCTTTATTATTCTCAAACTCTAGCTGGCTTAAGCATTGAAAGATTTTCTACCAGAGAAACTCTGAAGAGAGTATAAGCTTCTCTTTTAGGTTTCCCCATTGGTAATTCGGTCCCTTGATGGCATCTGGCCTCAGCCATATCTGTTTCCAACCAGAGTCTTACAACAATAATATCTTTAGCACATCAATATTTTTTTAAAATTCATATAAAAAAATCAATATTTCATTCCCTTTTATCAAGAGGAGGATCCTTCTTGAGTTCAGATTATATATGAAAGTGTACATATATACTGATACATTAAAGCGCAACTTAGTGGTGTCCCAATGCACCACGTATTGAGCTCTCCTTCTATTTTTTTCTTCTTTTGGCTTCGGACCTCACCTGAGCCCTCTCGAAACTTCTTGAGCCCTCGTGATACCTACCTCCTTCCCATTCTTCTCACTACCACCTCCCACCGCACTCCACTATCACCTTCCTCCCTATCATGACTGACGTTGGCTTTTCCCCTCCAATCTCCCTCAGGTGCTTCCTTCCCCTCCATGTTTTTTCTATGGTAGCTTTTTCTTTTTGTTTTTGCTTCGAGCCCTTGTGGACACCATCCACTTGGAGCAATGCAGATGGCCGCAACTTAGCCTCACGCGGGGATGGGGGGTGGGGGGAAAGCGACGAGAAGGAAGGGAGGGGAGGGGTTTTGGTGGTCAGTGGGCTAGGTGGGCAGGGAGGCAATGGGGCACACACATGGGGGCAGTGTGAACGGCCATGACTTAGCCTCGCAGTGGGGGCGGGGTAGGGGGAGGCGGCAGGAGAAGAGAAGGAAAGGGAAAAAAGAAATGAGGTGCCGCCTCCTCCTTCCTATGGGGGCAGGCCACGGAGGAGTTTGGGGGTGATCGCACGAGTTGGGGGAGACGCCAGGGGTGGGAGGGGTGGCGAGGGCTTTGGTAGCACTAGGTCGGGAGGGGTGGTGAGGGGTTTGGTAGTGGCACGAAGCTAAGGGAGGGAAGGAGGGCTGGTAGTGCCAGAGGCGGATGGGAGAGGAGGGATTTGGTGTCGTACAGAGATGGGTGCGGTGCGGATGGTGGGTGTGGTGTGATGGCGGTGGGGTGCACAGTGGTGGTGGTAGCACGGACAGCTGCCACCTAGGCCTCACATGGTGGGAGTGGGGGGTGGGGTTGGGGGAGGCAATAGGAGGAAGGGAAGGGAAGGAGGAAAAAAGAAAAAAAAAAAAAGAGAGGGGGAGGAAAAATAAAAAAAGAAAAAATATTATTTTATTTTTGTTAATAATAATTTAAAATATTTAAAAAATTAGAAAAAAATAATATTTTAAAGATAAAAGTAAGGAAGGGATAAGAAATAAAAATAATATTTTTTAAAAAATATTATTTTATAAAAAATAAAATATTATAAAAATAATAATATTTTTTAAAAATACTAATTTATCATTATTTAAAAAAAATATATTATTTTTTAATTTTAAAAATAATAATGTACTAATTTATTTTTTAAAAATAATATTTTTATAATTTTTTAAAAATAATATATTTTAGATTTGAATCGATCTATCGGATCAGATCAAACCTAATAAATTATCCATAAATAAAATATAATTCTATATTAATTTTAAAGCTAAATCTCAGTATTTAATAGCCTTCGAAAGTTTATAAGATACTAATAATGAAGTATATCACTTTTCATTCCTTCTATCCTTTTTTTCGAATTTCTATTTTCCTCGATTGGAGGGATGGTGGTAGGGGCATCATAGGCGAGCAAGGGGGTGGGCGGTGAAACCATACCTTTCTATCCTTCGAAAGAAAGGTAAGTTTAATAGTATCTTTTTTAAATATTTTTTTGATTATTGTTTGTTTGGTATTCAGTTAGTTTTTTGGATGATACAAAGAATTGAGAATGATGGTGTTCTAAAAATTCGGTAGGCAATAAGAAAATAGAGTATTAGCGACAAACATTAGCGATGGTATTTTTTTGATCATTAATAATGGATATTAGAGATAGAATTAATGATGGAAAAATTATTATCGCTAATAACTTTTTTTATCGATAGCTTTAACGATGGAAGTTTAGCCATCGCTAGTAGTTATTAGCAATGGTAATGGCGACGGTAATGCCATCGCTATAAATATTAATGATAATATTAAAGATAATAATTAGCCATCACTAATACTAATTAATTTTATTTTTTAATTATATTTTATTATTATTAGCAATGGTAGATAATTATTAGTATTGATATTTTATTATGGCTAATAAAAAATTATTTTATTTTTTTAAAATTTGGTTGTAGGATTATTAGTGATAGAATTATGTTATTAGCGATAAAAAAAATCATTACTAATATTAGTAATTTTTAAAAATATTTTTAAAAATTATTTAATAATTTTTTTTTCAAAATTATTAGCAACGATAAATCGAGCCATCAGTAATTAATTAATTTAATTATAATTATAATTAATATTTAAAAAAATTAAATTTATTAGTGATGGCTTTTCATCACTAATAGTCAGAAATCCATTGTTAATATGTACTAGCGATGGCAAAAATGCTATTGCTAAATGCCATCATTAATTTTAAATTTTTTTATTTTTTTTGAATATGATATAATTTTAAAATTTAAAGTTCATCTTCATCATTCATTATCTAATACTTATCGTTAGAGTATCCTCACAAAATAGTACCTCGATCCGATAATCCTAGCTATGTTGATCAATAAAATTTGATTTCGACGGCCACGAATGATTGCTTAATGATTTGATAGATAAAGATCACTAATGGGTTCAAAAACTTAGAATGATGATCTTGATGATATTTGTAGCATACTATCAAAATTTTATTTTAATCGAACATCATGATCATGATCAATTTAGCATAAAATAATTTAGACCGTTAAATAAAAAATGAGTGATCTAAGGGCCAAACGGTATTTGATTATAAAATAATCTTTTAGATAAATGATCTTTGCTACTATTTTGATCATTTGTATGGTGGTGATCATAAAATTTAAATCATGCGTATATGAACAATTCAAAATTATATGACTCTTGATATTTATTCTTAAAGTTCTTAAGTAATTATACTTATGATTTTGTAAGATTCGCTTAACGTGATTGGTTCATATACGTGCAATTTGAATTTTAGGATCATCACTATACCAATGATTAAATTAGTAGCAAAGATCATTTATCTAAAAAATCATCTTGGACACTATTTAGCCTTTTGATCACTTTTCTTTTATTTAATAGCCAAAATTATCCTATGCTAAATTGATCATGATAATTATATCCTATTAAAGTAAAATTTTGATTGTATGCTAAAAATATCACCAAGATCATTGTTGCAAGATTTTGAATCCATCGATGTTCTCTATCTATCAGATCATCAAGCGGTCATTCATAGCCATCAAAATTAAATTTTATTGATCAACATAGCTAGGGCTATCAGATCAAGGTGGTCTTTTATGATGATACTCTAATGATAATTATTTAGATAATGAATGATAAAGATGGACTTTAAATTTTAAAATTATATCATATTTAGAGAAAAATTTAAAAAAATATTAATGATAGATTTTTTAACGACAACATTACGATAAGTTTGCCATTGCTAATAAAAAAATTTAATTATCTGATAAAGTATTAGCGATAGATTTTTATTTTTAGTGATGAAATTTCATTGCTAATGCATTTACCGACAGCATTAGCGATGGCAAGCTTGTCGTCGCTAATAGTCTATAACTTCAAAACAACTAAGGAGAAAAAAATTTTACTCCCACACTCATTCTCTCTCGTTCCCACCCCTCATCCTCCTCTCATCGGTGTAAACCTCCCTCGCCCCCCGACCTCCTTTCCTCCCTCCCCATCCCGTTCCTTCGATGTCCCATGGCCAAACTCTCCCTCTCCTCCCTTCCTCCATCCCACCACTGTCGGAGCCCTCCCTCTCCTCCTTCCTCCATCCCTCCACCGCTGGAGCCCTTCCTCTCCTCCCTTCCTCCATCCTGATACTGCTAGAGCCCTCTCTCTTCCCATCCCACACCATCGAAGCCCCCCTCTCCTCCATTCCTGCTACTGTAGGAGCCTCCCTCTCCTCCCTTCCTCTATCCCGACACCATTGGAGCCCTCCTTTCTCTATCCTACCATCGTCGACATTGCTAGAGCCCTCCCTCTCCTCTGTCCCCACACCATCGGAGCCCCCTCTCCTCCCTTCCTCTATCTGCCACTCCTTCCTCCATCCCACCACCACTGGAGCCCTCCCTCTCCTCCTTTCCTCCATCCCGACACCGCCAAAGCCCGCCCTCCTATCGTCGGTCACCCCCCGCACAGTGGCTAATGGCTCGTGGCCACTTCTTGGCTCCCGATCCATAGTGCATCCCCCTTTGCTCCATCGGTCCTTCCTAAGCTTGTTCGAGAACTCCTCTCCCCCAGCTTGTCACCCCCTCTAGTGAAAAGATAAATTCATGAATATTTTTTTTTATTAAGCATGTTTTGTATTTGGACTCGAGCTGTTCATTCGATTTTAACCAACCCGAACTAACCTGACCTAAAAATTAAATAATAAAAAAATAAAAATCAAAAATCAACCCGAATAAGAAAGGAACCAAATCAAAACCAAACCAAGAATTTTGACTCAATTTGATTTGGTTTTTTTATTTTTTTATAATTTTATTTATTTTTAATTATCTATTTTTGATAAAAAATATTCAAATAATTATTATCGATTCATTGTTAGTTTGTTATATTATATTTAATTAAATTTAGGATCTATTGAATTTGTTGATTGGTAATTTCTTATATTAAAAATTAATAATTAATAAGTATTGGTACATTGATAATTAATAATTCATAAGTCAATAATATTCGATCGCAAAATCAATCGCTAAATTATTAGCGATCGATTTTTTATTTTTAGTGATTGAATTTTTGGTCACTAAAATTCTATTTTCTTGTAGTGAATTCCACTCCATCCATATTTTTTTTGGTTTATTTAATCATTCATTATACTTTATATTCTATCATTATTTTTTAAAAAAAATTAACTTCTCTTTCCCTATATAGAGCTAAGATAGTATTATCATCGAAGAAAAAAATGCATATCAGGTAATTTAACTTTAAGCAACTTATTTTTTTGCTATAATAATTATTTTATTTAATTATAATATGTATGTAAGTTTGTAACATAGAAATATAATATTTACTTTTTGATTTTTAGTACAAGCAAAAAAAAGAGTTATGAAAAAATTGATCAATATATAAGTTTCTAAAATAATATTATATATCATATATCAAGACCCATGGCTGTGTAACCAGTTGGGCTTGTTGTTCCAGCCATTACATCAGGTAATTCTATTAGTAAATTTTTTTACTTATTTTAAGTTTTCATATTTAGAAGCTTTACATATTTAGGCTAAGCTTGAGTCGAGAAAGAAACTTTAGGGGCTAAAAATTCAATATAATCATCCAATTGACGGGCTGGAGGTATCTATAGTTCTGTATCATTGAATAAAATGTGTAGAAATAATCTGTTTGAGAATCGAAGAAGGATATCAAAAGATATGCCTTTGTATTAAAAGATACATTTTTGTATCAAAATTTATGAATAATATTTTATTTTTCTTCATTTCAGGATGCTAGTGTTGAAAACTGTATCCTAAAGTCAATCGTCAGTCTGTTGACAGTTGAGTTATATTATAATTATAATTTATTTATTGATGAATAAAATAATTTTTTTGATATTTTCATCACAAAGTTTTCATCTTCTAACGAACTCCTTAGAACTATTTAGATTCGATAAAGAGAGAATTTATCGATTAGTCCTTAAAACTGTTCACGATCAAATGATAAGCTGTTAATTAAGATGATAGCATCTATTGAGCATAGATCACTATGTGTCATATAGATTCGTTATCCTCTTAACCAAGGAGTGTGGAGATACTGGTATGACATACAGGTAAGATATAAGGGTACATCATCATTTAACGTGATCAACTCTAGAGCATTTTGCTATCAAAAATATCTTTGATGAAATATAGATATAAGTATTTCTTAGACCTGAGATCACCTTAGTGGCTTACAAGCAATGCATTATGCTTTGGTATCAAACTAACTAGATTTCTAATTCAATAATGGAAGACTTTTGGGCATAGTCAAGTACTTACGAAGTCGGTGTGTGATCGAGATGGGATTAACCATTCCAAGAGTTGGAGAATAATGTATCACTGTATTTCAATATAGCAAAACCTTGGCTAGGATAATCCATGAGATGGATTTGATATTTTAAAATATAATATGGACAGCCTGATCAGGGTTGACAATTGAACTCTAAGGTGTCGTATGAGCATTTTGGTTAAGGAGATGAATTATATGAAAACTATATCCACATGGATTCTAAGAATATTGTTCTACACATTCGACCTATCCAACCATCGGGTACCATTGCTAGATGATCATTTCAATTGATATAGAAATTCATTCCTATGCTATCGACTTAGGTTCAGACCTATGGGATCACACACATTAGAGATCATGATCTGATCAGATGGTTGATCAACGATTAAGAATCATTCTAGGATTAAACGATCAATACGATTGATGTTTAACCTAGTGCAAGTATTGTAGAAGGATCGATTAGCAATTGAATTGCTAATTGATTTAATTTGATTAAGCCAAAGAGCTGAGATTAAGTCTAATTAAATATAATTTAATTAGATTTAGTTTGGACTTGATTGGATCAAGTCTAATTGGTTTATTGGATAAGTCAATTGCAAGAAAGAACTAGTCCTAGTTCAATTAGGACTTGGATCAACCTAATTTTTAATTTAATTAAAAAATTAATTTAGATTTAAATTTAATTTAATCTAATTTAATTAGATTCTTAATTGGATTAAGACCTATTTTAATTGGATTGATTTATTTTTAGTTTAATTTAGTTTGAGAAACCATATTTGATCAAGTTAAATATAGAATCCTAGTAAGACTAGGATTCATCTTGCTTGTGCCTCCTATATCCCACGCCCACCCACGCCCCAACTAGTTGTCTAAATTGGTCATGTCTTATCTAGGTATTTAATCTAGACAAGGATTCCTTCATATCTCTTTATAATTAAGGAGATCTTTTTGGGCAGATTTTTTTATATATTCTAGAGATTAGAGAGGGCTTTTGGGCATGTGAAAACCAGGGTGAGAGACCTCTTGGGCATGGGGATTTTATATACACCAATCTAGCTATCTAGGTAAGAGAATAGAGAAGAAGAAGAAGATCTTCTTCTAGGATTCCTTTGTTCTTTGCTTCTTCTCCTTTTTCATAGAGATTTTTTAAGTATTGTTTCAAATTGAAAGTCTCTTCTTCTTTTTTTAATTTTTGGAGTATCCAAATCTTGAAGAAGGAAGCATCAAATCAATCATCGAAGAAGGATCAGCATAGTACTAGCATACTGTGCTGATTTTTTAGCATCAAACTTCTGATCGGGATTCAGGACTCGTGTGGATATCTCTTAGAGACTGGATGCATGTGTGGCTTAGAGCTATATCCTTAAGTTTAGATCAGCAAGTTAGAATATCTAACTTGTATAGGTAATATGGATCTAATCCTTTTTCACATACCTATAATAGATCGTGTAGATCCAACTTGATGTGATCAACATGTCTTTCTCTTCTAATGATTTTTAATTTTTAATTTAATCTCATACTATAATCATGTAATAGGATCTTAGATCTAGAAGTTTTCTAATTTTTATAAATTAATTTTGATTAATTTCTATCTTCCACTGCCTAGATCTAAAAAAGTTTCAAGATCTAGCTCTGAAATCCTATATTTGGTTCCTTCAATTGGTATCAGAGCCTACGTTAATTATTACATGACTATTTTTATATATTTAGATTATTTCTTAGATTAGATCTGATTTATAATCTGATTATTAAATTTAAAATTAAAAACTTTGATCATATGAACTGATATAAGATTGTCCTACTATAAGATTTATCCCTTACAGCGGAGAGGTTATTCTAATTCATATAGATCAGTTTCTTATCATAAATTTATTAGATATGATCTAATTTTATTTATAATTTATTAGATTTAAAAAATATTTTAAATCTAAAAATAAAAATTTAGATTGCACGGACTGATTATAAGGTTACCCGACTGTAAGGTTTATCCCTTATAGTAAAGAGGTTATCCTAGTACGTGCCGATCTAAAATATTGATCATAAAATTTTAGATTAGATCTAAAAAGTTTTATGATCTAATTAAAAATATTTTAATCTAATTTTAATCATCATAAATATGTTAAATTTGATCTAAGATAATTTATGATTGATTGGAATTGAAACCATTTTAATTACATGAACCTAGATCTAAAGTAGTTTCATGCTTGTCTTTTTTGCATATTGATTATGAATCAAACATGCAACATGATTGGTAGAACCATGTTGTAAAAGTATTTTACAAATATGAAAATTATTTTCAAAAAGTTAAATCCTAACCCTCAGTCCAAAACTTAATTAAGAATTAAGAAGTTGTTTGATTAGAATCTAGGATTGTGAATTAAAGATCCTAAGACACAAATCATAATACATTGGGTTACTAGGTTAGTGGAGATTAGATCCATTAATTGGATTAGACCAAGGGTTAGATTAATGAATGGACTTAATTAGAGAGTTGACTAAATCTAATCAATTATTATCTTAGATTAGGTCAAGGATTCTCTAGATCAATTATAATAATTATAGTTGGTCAAGTCCATATTTTTAACGAGACCCAAGATGGACTTGATTCTTGGCTATGCGGTCTAGCACGAATCATTAGGTTGATCTAATCAAGGCTCAGTTGTGTCTAAAGTAAACTAGATCGGTGATCTTTAATTGCCAGTCCGCTTATCTGATCATTTCTGATGGTATCTAAAGTAAGCTTGGCAGACCCTCCCATCGATCGAACATATCTGACCTCTTGATGAAATTATGTTTTGATTGGATCACTTAACTATTTGAGCTAACCCATGTTAGCTAGATAAATCAGTATAACTGATTTAGGTGCTCCTAGACCAGCCTATTAATGATCTCCCTTAAGCTGACTTGGTGAAGCACAGTGGAAGGATCATCACAAGCTGGTTCATCTGACCTTCTCTCTTTCTTAAATTAAAATCTTCTAAAATTATTAAGTCCTTAAAATAAAATAGTTATGATGATAACTAGATCATAGCCTTCCATTAAGTGGATGATAATGGGTCCATTAGTTGGATAATCATTGGAGGCCCATAGGCTTGGTGCTTATCCACTAATGAAATTATCATGCATAATATGATTTCTTAACCACATCTTTTTAAATGATGGTTAGGTTGATCAATCATAGTTGGACTTAATCATTCATTAGTTAGATGGACCAAGTATAATCATGTTAATGGTTGGACCTAACTGGGACTTTCAATGGAGGCCCTAGCCCATTGAAAAGATACCTGGGGCAAAATTAAATTACTAGAATTATTTAAAAAAATAATTGGTTATGAACCTATCCTTAGATGTACATGGGTTGACCAACCATAGTTGGGCTTATGTATAGTCTATGTGGATTCGAGTATCCACTAAGAAATTAGGATAATTTTTCGAATTAGAGATAGAGGCTACCAATTCGAATAAAATAGTTGGAGAACCTTTTGATTAAAGTCTAAATTTTAAGGATTAATAAATCAATTACTAATTAGGCTTTTGGTTCTTCTTTATGCAGTTAAATCCAAACCATAGTTGCTTCATTCACTATTAGACAGTAATAAACTTATGGGACCTAACTTCGATAATAAGTATCAAAAGTTGAATATTGTTCAGCAACACGAAGTGGTTTGTACTAGGGTTTCTATGCCCTGATTAAATATAAAGTCCAAGAATAACCTAGATCAAGTAGAGTGTTGTAAAGAGAAGAGGCAATAGAAGAGGAACTATCCTCAATATCTTGATTCTCATGACCCCAATAGGCTGAATAAGAAAGATGAGCAAGTAGTTGCTAATCAAGGATGTCATATGATAATATCTTATAATTTCTCTATTTATGATATTTCTATATGGGTATTAGATACCAAAAGTTTGGTCCATATTTGCAATACGTTGCAAGGACTTCAAATTAGTAGAAGATTTAAAAATAGTGAGTGATTTCTGAATGTTGAAGATGGAAGGTCTGTTCCAATTCTAGCTATAAAAATAGTTCAACTTATTCTCAATACTAATATCGTTTCTTTAAATGAATGTCATTATTGTCCTTCCTTTCTGATGAATATAATCTCTATTGATCTTTTAGTCAAAGATGGTTATTATTTATCTATAAAGAAAGATTATTATGATATCATTATGAATGATGTTACAATAATGTAAGGATAATAAAGAAATAGTATTTATATTTTATCACAACCTATGAGTATAATGTATACTTTTAAAAAACATCCTAGATTAGATAATGTCTCTGATATCTATCTATGGTACTATATGCTAGGTCACATTAACAAGAATAGGATAAACAGGTTGATCCAAGAGAAAATTCTCAAAGTCAGTGATTGTGAATCACTTCCAACCTATGAGTCCTATCTTCTTGAAAAAATAATCAAGTCATCTTTTACTGGAAAAGATGAAAGAGCCATTGAGCTCTTAGGTCTAGCACTTACTAATGTATGTAGACTTATGAGTACAAGTGCTAGAGATGGATATTTCTATTTCATCATTTTTACAAATGATATATATAGGTACAGATATGTCTATCTAATGAAACATAAGTCGAATTCATTTGAAATGTTCAAAAGATTTCGAAGTAAAGTAGAAAAATAAACTGAAAAGAGTATTAAAACTTCTCGATCAGATCGAGGAGGTGAATATCTATCTAATGAGTTCTTGATATATCTATGAGAGAATAAAATTCTCTCATAGTGGACTCCTCCAGGAACACCACAACATAATGGTGTATCGAAAAGAAGAAATTAAACCTTATTAGACATAGTTCGATCCATGATGGGGTTTGCTAGTCTACCTATTTTATTTTGAGGTTATGCTCTTGAGACTGCATATTATATATTGAATAATGTACCAAGTAAATTTATCGTAAAAACTCCATATGAGATATAGACTAGGCGTAGGCCTACACCCTCTCACCTACGGATTTGGGATTGTCCAATCTATATCAAACATTTACATATAAATAAACTTAGATCTCGGTCTGATAAGTGTGTATTTATTAGATATTCCAAAGAAAGTAAGGATTACTGTTTCTACCATGCTGATGAATAAAAGGTGTTCGTTGGTCTTAAGATAATTTTTTTAGAAAAAAAGTTTCTTGGTGAAGAAATTGTTGCCTCTAAGTTTGAACTTGATGAAGTTTAACAGGTATAAAGACCAACATCTGTAGCTAAACCTGAGTCGAATTTGATTAGATCAGATCCGAAGCTTAATGTACCTGCATCATTAAGACGATCCGGTATAGTACCGCATCAGTTGGATAGATATTATGATTTTTCGATCTGGAATGGTGATCCCATCAAACTCGATGAGAACGATGAGGATTCGATCATCTATATGGATGTAATATAGAGATCTGATTTTGAGAAATGGCTCAAGGCCATAAAGTTTTAAATAAAGTCCATGAAGGTCAATGATATGTGGACGTTGATTGACCACCCAAAGGAGTTAAATCCATTGGATGTAAGTGGATCTTCAAAAGGAAGAGGGGCACAAATGAAAAGGTGGAGACTTATAAAATCTATCTGATTGTCAAGAGGTATCATCAACATTATGAAATTGACTATGACGAGACGTTCTTTTTAGTGACAATGCTCAAATCCATTCAAATAATGCTTGTGATTGCTGTCCATCTAAACTATGAGATCTGGTAGATGGATGTGAAGACAGCTTTCCTAAATGAAGAGCTGATCAAAGAGATGTATATGATACAATCTGAAGAATTCACATCCACAGATGAGTCCAAGATGTACAAGCTTTAGATATCCATTTATGAATTAAAGCAAGCATCTCAGAGTTGGAACATATATTTTGATAAGGTGATCAAAACATATGGCTTCATTAAGAATGGAGAAGAGCCTTGTATTTACAAATGGGCAAATAGTCTAGTAGTAATATTTTTTGTCTTGTATGTGGATGATATTCTCATACTGTAGGAAGTAAAAGTTTGGTTATCATCGTAGTTCTCCATAAAGGACTTGGATGAAGCATCCTACATCCTAGGGATGAAGATCTATAGGAATAAATCTAAGAGGATGCTTGAATTATCCCAGTCTACGTATATTGATATTGTGCTAAATAAGTTCAGCATGAAGAATTTCAAAAAAGACTATCTTCCAATAGGCTATGAAATTTCTCTCTAAAAAGGATTGTCCAACAACTTCTGAAGAGACAAAGCATATGAGTAGAGTCCCATATGCTTCGATAGTGGGATCTATCATGTATACCATAACATGTACAAGACCAGATGTAGCATACTCACTAGAAATAGTGAGTAGATACCAATCTAATCCTGGAGAAAATCACTGAAAAAAGGTTAAAACCATCCTTAAATATTTAAGAAATACTAAGAATCAATGGTTGATTTATGGTGAGTTAGATCTAAAACTTGTGGGATTTACAGACTTTAGCTTTCAATCTGTTCATGATGACAGCAGAAGCATGTCGGGTTATATTTTACTCTAAATGGTGAAGTCATCTACTAGAAGAGTTTCAAGCAGCATACTATGGCAGACTCTATTTATAAAGTAGAGTACATCGTAGCATCAGATGCCATGAAGAAAGCTGTGTAGCTGAAAAAGTTCATCACCGAGTTTGAAGTAGCTTCTTTTCTTAATGGTTCGATCTTGCTCTACTGCGACAGCACTGGTGCCATTGCTTAGGCGAAGAAATCGAAAGCACATCAGCAGACGAAGCACATACTGCACTGCTTCCATCTGATTTGGGAGATCGTAGATCAAGGTGATGTTGACCATCAGAAAATCGATAGAAAGAAGAACTTGGCCGACTCCTTCACTAAAGGCCTAACGATAAAGGAGTTCGACGATCATAAGTCAAAAATGGATATTAGATACAATGCTGAGTGGCTTTAGGATAAGTGAAAGTTGTTGAAAAATGTGTCCCAAAGTCAATCATCAGTCTATTGACAGTTGAGCTATCTTATAATTATAATTAATTTATTGATGAATAAAATAATTTTTTTGATATTTTTATTATAAAGTTTTCAACTTCTAACAAACTTCATTATTGTGATGAAGTCCTCAGAACTATTTAAATTCGATAAAGAAAGAATTTATCGATTAGTTCTTAAAACTGTTCATGATCAAATGATAGGTTGTTAATTAGGATGACGACATCTATCGAGCATAGGTCACTGTGTGCCATATAGGTTGGTTGTCCTCTTAACTAAGAAGTGTGAAAAGACTAGTATGGCATATAGGTGAGATGTAAGGTACATTATCATTGAACATGATCAATTTCAAAGCATTCTACTGTCAAGAATGTCTCTGATGGGATATAGGTGTAAGTATCTCTTAGACCTGAGATCACCTCAATGGCTTGCAAGAAACTCACTATGCTTTGGTATTAGACTAACTAAATTTTTAATTCAGTAATGGAAGGCTTCTATGCACAGTCAACTACTTGCAAAGTTAGTGTGTGATCGAGATGGGATTGACCACTTCAAGAATTGGAGAACAATGTATCACTGTATCTCAATATAGCAAAACCTTGACTAGGGTAATCCATAAGATGGATTTGATATTTTGAAATATAATATAGATAACCTGATCAGGGTTGGCATTGGAACTCTGAGGTGTCGTATGAGCATTTTGATCAAGAAGATGAATTATATGAAAACTATATCCACATGGATTCTAAAAATGTTATTCTACACATTCGACCTATCCGATCGTCGGGTACCATTACTAGATGGTTACTTCAATTGGTATAAAAATTTATTCCTATGCTACCAACTTAGGTTTGGATCTATGGGGTCACATATATTAGAGTTCACGATCTGATCGGATAGTTAATCAATGATTAAGAATCATTCTAAGATTAAACGATTAATAAGATTGATATTAATCTAGTGCAAGTGTTGTAGGAGGATCGATTAGCAATTGGATTGCTAATTGACTTATTCTGATTGAGTCAGAGGACTGAGATTAAGTCTAATTAAATATAATTTAATTAGATTTGGTTTGGACTTAATTGGATCAAGTTTAATTGGTTTATTGGATAAGCCAATTGCAAGAAAAAACTAATCCTATTCAATTAGGACTTGGATCTACCCAATTTTTAATTTGATTAAAAAATTAATTCACATTTAAATCTAATTTAACTAGATTCTTATTTGGATTGATTTATTTTTGATTTACTTTGGTTTGAGAAATCATATTTGATCAAGTTAAATATGGAATCCTAGTAAGACTGGGATTCATCTTACTTGCACCACCTATATCCCACGCCCTCCCCCCCTAACTAGTTGCCTAAATTGGTTCTGTCTTGTCTAGTTATTTGACCTAGACAAGGATTCCTCCATATCTCTTTATAAGGAGGTTCTTTTAGGCTGATTTTTTGATATATTCTAGAGATTAGAGAGGGTTTTTGGGCATGTGAAAACCAGGGCGAGAGACCCCTTGGGCATGGGGATTTCATAAACACCAATCTAGGTGTCTAGGTGAGAGAACAGAGAAGAAGAAGAGGGTCTTCTTCTAGGGTTCCTTTGTTCTTTCTTTCTCCTCCTTTTTCATAGAGATTTTTTGAGTATTGTTTCAGATTGAAAGTCTCTTTCTTTTCTTCTAATTTTTGGAGTATCCAAATTTTGAAGAAGAAAGCACTAGATCGATCGTCTAAGAAGAATCAGCATAGTACTAGCATACTATACTAATTTTTGAGCATCGAACTTCTGATTGAAATTCGTGGACTCATGCGGACATCTCTTAGAGGCCAGACATGTGTGTAGCTCAAAGCTATATCCTCAAGTCTGGATCAGCAAGTTAGAATATCTAACTTGCATTGGTAATATGGATCTGATCCTCTTTTGCATACCTGCAATAGATCTAGTGTAGATCCATATTGATGTGATCAACATGTCTTTCTTTTCTAATGATTTTTAATTTCTAATTTAATCTCATGGTATAATCACATAATAGGATCTTAAATCTAAGGGTTCTTTGATTTTTATAGATTAATTTTGATTAATTTCTATCTTTCACTGCCTAGATTTAAAAAAAATTCAAGATCTAGCCCTAAAATCCTATATCTAGTTTTTTTAGCTGGGACATTTGGCTCTCATCCATCAGCTGCTGGACATGAGCAGGAGGATGAGGAGAACGTTACTTAATTTTTTTGATTTATATATAGTTTTGATACGTCATTATTCTATGTGCCCTAGTGGAGCAGTGAGGAGTACGCCAATACGTGGTAGAGGGCCTGACAGAATCAGGCTATCCAGCAGGATTTGATCAGGCACACGGACGACTCCATCGGCACATATGTTGTGGCTGACAAACTATTAAGAAATCTATACCAAAACTCTTCACTAAAATTATAAAAATTTTTATATATATGCTTTAATTAATTTAATTTTATTATTTACTTATTGTATATACGACAACCAGATCATCCATCAAGCTAGCTGCAATTATGGGAGGCCACACATAGGTTTAGAAGGACTAGTGATTATTTAGATTCTAGGTTACGATATATTATGGTAAAAATTTCAAACTATATTTATTAAGTTATTACAGAATCTGATATGTATATTAAAAATAATATATTTTTGAACTGTATAGATGGATTATGCGAAGTACGTCATTGTACGGTATGGTGATGACCCATCCACTTAGCCCACCCTTGACCTTAAGGACTAAAGGGGTGAGTAGGAGCCAGATCATAGAATTCTATCATAGCCTTAACCCTCCAGCAATAATCCTCTTTGGCATCCTCACAGACCTTGACGTTCCATATTTGGAGTGATGCCCAAATGGAGGAGGTCATGCAGAAGCTTCTAAGCCAGTGATCTTAGAACATCTGAAATGTCGTTCGTGATGCGGTCATGGAGGATCTCCAAGATCTACGATTGAGCAACTAGCTGGCTCGTTGTTCCAGCCATCTCATCAGGTAATTCTATTAGTAAACTCTTTTACTTATTTTAAGTTTTTATATTTAGAAGTTTTACATATTTAAACTAGACTTGAGTTAGAAAAAAAGATCTAAGAACAAAAAATTCAATCTAACCATCCAATTGATGGGCCAGGGGTGTCTATAGTTTCATATCATAGAATGAAATATGTAGGAATAATCTGTTCGAAAATCAAAGGAGAGTATCGAAAGATACGCCTTTATATCAAAATTTATGAATAATATTTTATTTTCTTTCTTTCAGGATGTTGGGATATTTAGCTCTCATCCACCAACCGTTGAAGATGAGCAGGAGGATGAGGAGGATGTTATCTAATTTTTTTTATTTATATATAATTTTGATACTTATAAAGTAGTATCTCAATGTAAAATTATATAATTTATATTTTTAATATAATATAATTAATTTTATATTTATGATTGTGTTAAATAGTTATTATCTTTTTTTAATAGATTTTTAAAAATATTATTATTCATTAGCAGGTTTTAAATCATTTAATTATATTTTTTTTAAAAAAATTAAAAATTATTAGCAATGGCATTAGCGATGGTAGATTATCATCGCTAATAATTTTTTAGAATTTAAAAAAATAAAAAGATATTAGCAATGGTATTAGTGACAAAATTACCATCGCTAATAATTTTTTAAATTTTTTATAAAAAATTAAAAATTATTAGCGACGATATTAGCGATAAAAATGCCATCGCTTATACATTTTTACTAATTTAATTGATAAAAATTAAAATTTTTAGTGATGACATCTTTATCGTTAATGTCGTCGCTAATTAGTTATTAGTGATGGCAATAGTTGCCGTTGCTAATAATAATAATTAGTGATAATAATTTTTTAGATTAAATCTTACGATGATATTAGTGATGGCAAAGTTATTAGCGATGGCATATAAACTATTAGCGATGGCGTTTAGCCATCTCTAATAGTCAGAATTCTTATAGTGTAAGGAATCGATAAAAAATGAGTGCTAAATTTTTTTTGAACTGGTCTGAAATCTATCAAAATGATGAACTACTTTTAATCTTTTTTTTCTTTATTTTTTGTTTACTATCTTACTACATCAATATTTTCTAAAAATTAGATAAGGCTATAAATTTTTTCTTAAATAATGGTTTTCTTTTGGACTTGAAGGCTATGATATTGCAGATAGCAACCTCCTTTGAACTTGATGAGAAAAAAAAATTAGTCATAAAATTTTTTAAATATTTTTCAGCCAAATCCTTCTAACTTACTTAAGCTTTCATATCCATTAAATAATCAGTCAATAAAAATAGAGGGCTGCTGCAAACGCAGCAGCAATCCTTTTAAAATCCTTTCAAATGATGTTTTTATACTACAAAATTAATGAGAGCCTCTCCTAAATACATTCTCTCCTACTTTCCTCGCCACTACCTCCTGTGGGTCTTCATCATTGACAAAAAAAAAATTGAATAGCCTATATAGAAAAAAATTTGGTCTTTTAAATTTTTCATTATTTTTTTTATTTTTATTATTTTTAATTTTTATTGTACTTTTTCTATTCATGGGAGTGTCAATCGAGTGGGAGGCTCGAAGCAGTCAAATAGAATAATTTAGATCCATCCCAATCAAATGGAAGGTTTAGAGTAGATGAGATAACTTTTTCTCTCTCTCTCTATAAAATTTATTAAAATCTATTATTTTTTATAAATTATACTTTATTATTATTTGGTAGTTAAAAAATTTTATTATTATCTTAATGTTAATTTGATTGCATGATTAGACAGCTTGAAGGTAATTAAATGTTGAAAAAAATTATTAGTATAGATTTTATTTAATAATTATAGGTTCTACTATCTCAGAGTCCATCAATAAAAATAATATTTATCACATTGATAAATTTTTTTATTAGAAAAAAAGTGAGCTATGGCTTTTTATATTTTATGGATGATTTTTGTAGTTTCAAATCCATCTATTAAGTAAATATCTTCAAGAATATATTCATTACATTTTTGCTCCATATTAGTTTATTGATAAATAAAAAATTATGAGATTATAATTTTTATTTTATTAAAATTTATATGTCAATCATCAGAACCAACCTCATAACAAAAGAAAAAGAGAAAAAATGAGATGATATGGAAGATTTCAAAATATTGAATTATTATATATAGTTTCCATAAATATATATTATCAAATTGCAATGTTTATTCATATACTTTTATGCTGATTACTTAAGGTTAAATATTTTAGATAATCTTATTATACAGTTTCCCTTAATTTATTTTTTTATTCATTGGAGTTTCAATCAAATGGGAGACTTGGAGCAACCAAATAGAGAATTTTAGATCCATCTCAATCAACTATATTATTTATTGAAATATATTATTTTTATAAATTATTTTTTATATTATTTGATAGTTTAAAAATTTATTATTATCTTGATGTTTATTTGATTTTAAGATTTGATAGCTTGAAGGTAATTAAATAATAAAAAAATTATTAGTATAAATTTAATTTAAAAACTATGGATTTTCCTAGTATCTTAATGAACTTTCCAATAATAAAAAATAATATTTATGATATAGATATATTTTTTTAGAAAAAAAGTTAATTATAATTATCTATTTTTTATGGATGATTTTATAGTTTCAAATAAAAATTCTAAGATTTTTAACTTTTATTTTATTAAATTTTTTATTATATTATTTATTATTAGAGTAAGCTAATTAAGTAATTTTTTTTCATATTTTTATGCAATTTTATTGATTTAGTTATGTTTGCTCATATCACTTAACTATGGAGTATTTGATCATTTAGATGATTTTTTTATTTATATTATATTTAACATTTTAAGCCAACCTAAATAAATTTTTAGGGTAAGATAAAAATATTATTCTAAAGAGGCATGATGTGTATGATGTTAGGCAAGTTTAAGAAAAAATACATCAAATTTTAGAATTTTTAAATCCATCTCAGCCAAATGAGAGGCTTGGAGTAGATGAGGTAACTCTCTTTTTCTCTCAATAAAATTTATTAATTTTTTTATAAATTATTTTGTTACTATTATTTGATAATTTTAAAAATTATTTTTATCTTGATGTTAATTTAATTTTAAGATTGGACAGCTTGAAAGTAATTAAATGATGATTAAAAAATTATTAGTATAAATTTAATTTAAAAATTATAGGTTTTTCTATTATTTTAAATGATTTTTCTATAATGAAATTAATATTTATGGTTTTGATAAGTTTTTTTGTTAGAAAAAGAAGTGGATTATATCTACCTTTTTTTGTAGATGATTTTGAAGTTTCAGATCCATCTATTGAGTAGATACTTTTACAAAGATATTCATTATAATATTAGTGATAATATATAGATTATCTAGTTATTGTTGGTGCAGAAATCCGTCGCTCGCCGGAGGTCGCCGCAATCGAGGCCGCTGAGGTCGCCGCCGGGGACCTGCAAAACGAAGTCCCGTCCGGAACCGGTGGGGTGGTGGCTCCGGCAGGACCCTCCGACGGTCAAGTTAGTTTCCGGCCAACAGTAATGGAGTGCTCGGAATGAGTTCCGGAGCTTAGAGATGAGGAGGAAGAGCTTAGAGAGTCGAGAGTTCAGAGAGCTTAGCCTTGGCGTATGTCGGGAGGGGTCCCTTTTATAGCGGAGCTTAGTTGATGGTGACGGCCTGTGCCGTCTGGCAGAGAGTCGTCGGGCAGCATGGAGTTCGGTACGGAGAGGAAGGCGTCGTCCGGTGGATCGTGGGAGCCATACCTGGCGACGTCGTGGGCCGCATGGAGTCCGGTACGGAGAGGAAGGCGTCGTCCGGTGGATCGTGGGAGCCATACTGGCGAGTCGTGGGCCGCATGGAGTCCGGTACGGAGAGGAAGGCGCCGTCCGGTCTTGCTGCAGGCGACAGTTCATCCAGACGGAGTTTGGTTGCAACGGACTTGTAACAGAGTTCGGCCGAAGGGGAAACCCGGGAGGAGCTCGGCTGGCTGAAGGGTCGGCCATCTGTAGAGTTCGGCCGAGGGACGATTGCCGAGGAGTTCGACCGCCTGGAGTCGGTCCGAAGGGGTTCGGCCGCCTGGGCTCGCCTGGAGTCGGTCCGAAGGAGTTCGGCCGTGGGAAAGGAGTTCGGCTGCATGGGTTCGTAGGAGGTTCAGCTGAAGGGGAAAACCTGGGAAAAGCTCGGATGGCCGAACGGGCGTCTGGGAGGAGTCCGTCTCCCGAAGAAGTCCTGCCGCTTGGAGTCCAAGGAGCTCGGCCGTCAGGAAGTTCGGCTGGCGGTGGGAGTTCGGCCCGGAGCCTGGCGCTGGGGAGTCGGCAGCAGTTCGGCCGGCGGAGTTCGGCAGTTGGCGGTGCAGGGGAGTTCGGCTCTAGGCAGCGGCTGCAGGGGAGTTCGGCCTCTAGGCAGTTCGGCCCGGACCTTGGTGCAGGGGAGTTCGGCCTCTAGGCAGTTCGGCCCGGACCTTGGTGCAGGGGAGTTCGGCCTCTAAGGCAGTTCGGCCGTGGTAGGGGCTCGGCCTGGCGCCTGGCGCTGAAGCTCTTCAGCGGCTACTGGTTACATTGGGCTGAGCGTCGGGCCGGGCTTCGGCAGGAGCGGGATTTATCCCCAACAATAGCCCCCCCACTCCCGAGTTCAAAGAATTGAAGGAAGGGAGTACCAAAACAGGCGACTGCCGAAGTCTTCTTCCAGGCTCCGCATTGGTTGCAGCTGAAGCTCGGGGGGTCTCGGCCAGCCAATGTTGACGTCGAAGTTGAAACCGGGGCCCGGGGGAGACCTTGTCCAGTCGATGTTTGGAGTTGAAGTGGGACTCATTTCCAGCCAAAATTGGTGAAGCTGATCGTTGAGGCCGGAGTCAATGTCGCCCCCCGTGGTCAGGGTCGGAGTTGACATTGCCTTCATCAACCGAAGTCGATTCGGGGGAGACCTCCTCTTCTTGCAGTCAAGGTTATGATCGCTTGGGGGAGATCCTCGTCTCCCGCTGATGCTGACACCGAAGTTGAAGCTGAGGTCCGAAGGAGACCTCGTCTTCTGCAGCGAAGCTTGCCGTAGACTCTGGGGCTCGGCCTTGGACCTTGCTCACGTTAGGACGAGGTTCTCCTCCTGTTCCCAACGGGCTGTGGGGGCACATGGGGACCGTCGTCCTTGCCTCTCCCCCCATCCTCGTCCTTTGTGGACGGGGCCTTCGACTTTGCTCACGTTAGGACGAGGTTCTCCTCCTGTTCCTAACGGGCTGTGGGGGCACATGAGGACCGTCGTCCTCGCTTCTCCCCCCATCCCGTCCTTTGTGGACGGGGCCTTCGACTTTGCTCACGCTAGGACGAGGTTCTCCTCCTGTTCCTAGCCGGCTGTGGGGGCACATGAGGACCGTCGTCCTCGCTTCTCCCCCCATCCCGTCCTTTGTGGACGGGGCCTTCGACTTTGCTCACGCTAGGACGAGGTTCTCCTCCTGTTCCTAGCCGGCTGTGGGGGCACATGAGGACCGTCGTCCTCGCCTTCTCCCCCCATCCCGTCCTTTGTGGACGGGGCCTTCGACTTTGCTCACGCTAGGACGAGGTTCTCCTCCTGTTCCTAGCCGGCTGTGGGGGCACATGAGGACCGTCGTCCTCGCCTTCTCCCCCCATCCCGTCCTTTGTGGACGGGGCCTTCGACTTTGCTCACGCTAGGACGAGGTTCTCCTCCTGTTCCTAGCCGGCTGTGGGGGCACATGAGGACCGTCGTCCTCGCTTCTCCCCCCATCCCGTCCTTTGTGGACGGGGCCTTCGACTTTGCTCACGCTAGGACGAGGTTCTCCTCCTGTTCCTAGCCGGCTGTGGGGGCACATGAGGACCGTCGTCCTCGCCTCTCCCCCCATCCCGTCCTTTGTGGACGGGGCCTTCGACTTTGCTCGCGCTAAGGACGAGGTTCTCCTCCTATTTCCTAACGCGGCTGACTGCTTCTTCCCTGTCATCGCATAGTTTTCGCATCCAGAAATGATTTTATTGAGAGGGGAGAGTTTTACCGAGGAGAAGCTGATCGTAGCGCATTTCCGTTCGAGGGTTGTCGGGGTGTTGTTCCTCGGAGTTCCCTCGGGCAGCAAGTCCCGTCCGGACGACCTCCTCTATCTCATGCCGGCCTTCTTAATTTGGAACATGCTTCTCTTGACTTTGTCGCTGGGGACGACAATCACCGATGTAGCTAGCTCCTAGCTCCTCCCCGGGGTGGCGTTGATGACGCCGCGAGGCGGCCGACCTTCTTGTCTTTTCCAGTTACGGCAGCGCCTATAGCCGATCTTCTCCTGCTTCAGACCGACGTCGGAGGAATTTATCCCGTCGTCCCTTTTTGACGAGCTCTTCCAATCTCGTCTTGGAGCTGAACGTATTCCTCAGTGTCGTGGCCGTGGTCGCGATGGTAGGGGCTTTACTTGCCTCGCGCACGTTTGGGGAGGCCGTAGTCCTTCAGGTCTTGGCGGCTGGCTCCTAACTTCGCCGAGGATTCGAGTTAGAGGAGCTGGTCGTAGCTGCGGAATCTTTCGGGAGGAGGATTTCTTCGCGCCCTTCTGTCGGGGCTTCCTTTGCGGTGAGCTCGAGAAGTTCGGGCTTCGCTTGCGTGGAGCTTCATTCCGCTTTCCCGCGAAACTTTCCGTGGGAGAACTTCATGCTTCTTTGTCCGGACTTCCCTGCTCGCAGAGAGGGGGTCGGCTTTGCTTGCCCGAACTTTATCGCACCTCCCGTGAATTCGTTGTGGCGACGTACTTGAGGGGGAGTTCGGCCTCGATCGCCCTGGGGCGGTCTCGAGCGCGGCCGAACTTCACTTGGGTGATCTGCTGCGGAGTTCGGAGTCCCTGATGCCGAACTTCATTCCGCGGGGGGCTTCGTTCCGTCCTTGCCGGCGCCGAACTTCATTTGGAGGTTGAGCTGAGGAGTTCGGCTTTCCACTGAACTTCATTTCGCCTTGATGACGAGCTTTGGGGGGAGCTCGGCTTTTCTTCGAGCCGAACTTCATTCCTCTTTCCCGCGAGACTTGCCGTGGGAGAACTTCCCGCTGCTCTTGTTCGGACGAGTTCGGGCGAGCTCGAGGGGAGCTCGGCTTTTCTTGCCCGAACTTCGTTCCGCCTCCGGTGAACACTTTGTAGGTGGTTCCTTTGGGGGACATACTGGAGCGTGAGTTCGACCTCACTTGCACCGAACTTCGTTCCGCTTTCCTGCGAAAGCTTCCGCGGGAGGACTTCATACTTCTTTGTCGGAGCTTCCTCGATGACGGGCTCATGGGTGGGTTCGGCCTTCCTCGCGCCGAACTTCATTCCGCTTCGGCGGGGGAACTTCTGCTCTCCGTTTCTCTCTTCGGGGCGATTGGGCTCTTCCTTAAGGCTGATTCCTCGCGCCCTCATGGCGGGCTTGCTGGTGGAGTCGCCTACCGGAGGCTGCTGTATAGCCTGCAACGCCTCCGTGAGGCCACGGATCTGTCGGACAAGCAGGCCGAACTGCTTCACATCCACCGCGGGTGCAGGTGGAACCTAGGCCGCCGGGGCTGAAGCAGGAACAGACGGGCCTGGACGGGATCGGATCGCGGAGGCCGCCGAGCGCCGTGCCGAAGCTCTCCGGGGTGGCGTTTTCTCTTCGGAAGAGAAAAGGAAGATCTCCAAAGAGGGAAGAGAAGGGTCGCCGAGCACTCCTTTAAGAACAAGGGAACCTCGAAGGTTCAGGCCCTCCTTCTAGCGCCAATCTGTTGGTGCAGAAATCCGTCCTCGCCGGAGGTCGCCGGAGTCGAGGCCGCTGAGGTCGCCGCCGGGGACCTGCAAAATGAAGTCCCGTCCGGAACCGGTGGGGGGTGGCTCCGGCAGGACCCTCCGACGGTCAAGTTAGTTTCGGCCAACAGTAATGGAGTGCTCGGAATGAGTTCCGGAGCTTAGAGATGAGGAGGAGAGCTTAGAGAGTCGAGAGTTCAGAGAGCTTAGCCTTAGCGTATCGGGAGGGGTCCTTTTATAGCGGAGCTTAGTTGATGGTGACGGCCATGCCGTCTGGCAGAGAGTCGTCGGGCAGCATGGAGTTCGGTACGGAGAGGACGGCATCGTCCGGTGGATCGTGGGAGCCATACTGGCACGTCGTGGGCCGCATGGAGTCCGGTACGGAGAGGAAGGCGTCGTCCGGTGGATCGTGGGAGCCATACTGGCGAGTCGTGGGCCGCATGGAGTCCGGTACGGAGAGGAAGGCGCCGTCCGGTCTTGCTGCAGGCGACAGTTCGTCCAGAGGAGTTCGGACTTGTAACAGAGTTCGGCCGAAGGGGAAACCCGGGAGGAGCTCGGCTGGCTGAAGGGTCGGCCATCTGTAGAGTTCGGCCGAGGGACGATTGCCGAGGAGTTCGACCGCCTGGAGTCGGTCCGAAGGGGTTCGGCCGCCTGGGCTCGCCTGGAGTCGGTCCGAAAGGAAAACCCGGGAGGAGCTCGGGTGGCCGAACGGGCGTCTGGGAGGAGTCCGTCTCCCGAAGAAGTCCTGCCGCTTGGAGTCCAAGGAGCTCGGCCGTCAGGAAGTTCGGCTGGCGGTGGGAGTTCGGCCCGGAGCCTGGCGCTGGGGAGTTCGGCAGCTAGGTAGTTCGGCCCGGACCTTGGCGCAGGGGAGTTCGGCCTCTAGGCAGTTCGGCCCGGACCTTGGTGCAGGGGAGTTCGGCCTCTAGGCAGTTCGGCCGTGGTAGGGGCTCGGCCTGGCGCCTGGCGCTAAAGCTCTTCAGCGGCTACTGGTTGCATTGGGCCGAGCATCGGGCTAGGCTTCGGCAGGAGCGGGATTTATCCCCAACAGAAACAAACTAAATTTTATATGAGATATATGATATAGATCTATAACTGTTTTGTAGATTTACACTGATTAAGGCGTTCCTCTTGGCCGTCCGGTCATAAGAACTTTAAATCTCTTCCATTCGATGGGGTGTTCTTATGATGTGTAGGGGTGCTGCGTGTTCGTCCTTAATCAGAAACCCAAAACTTACTTTCTGCAAAACCCTAGATCCTGAAACCCTAGGATTTATTGTGCATATTTTGTTTATGAACCCAACTTAATTAAGAATTAAGTTTATGGAATATTAATTAGGTCTAAAATTGAGAATTTCAGATCTAAGACATATTCATAATACTGGGTTCGGGCTTGGGTAGCTCAATTAGGTCTAAGCGGTTGATCAAACCGAATCAAGAGTTGGTTAGATGGGATCAACAATGCTTAAATTGACCAGCCTAATAGGATTAAGTCTGGGTCAAGATCGAGTCACGATCAAGCAAGACCTAATTAGGCTCAGAGGTTAGAGTCTGGATTGTAGGCTAACCCAATTGGTTCTGACTCAACAATTTGGTGTCTAAGGTAAGTTTGGCACAGACGACCGACTGGTTTTTAATTGGAAGCTACTCGACCTGAATGCGTTCTTGTGCGAGTTAATGGCATATTCCTTCCACCGGTCTCACTTACCTGGCCATATCTGTTGACACAGTTCTGATCTGAGGTGGTCAATAATCCGAGCTAACCCATGCCACTAGGTTAGTCATAATTGTTATGACTAAGCCAAGTCTAGTTTAATGAGACCTGAATCAATTCTCCCTAAGAAAAGATTAAGTCTGAGGTCTTCCACCATTGTAGATGTGCGGGCCCTTCCCGGGGTTGATTGTTCTCGGCTGGATACAGTGGCTCAGTTGCACCGGGAAGATGCAACCATGTCTATTAGGCATTGGATGCTATGGGCTGGAGGATGAGTTGGGCTCAATATTTCGGATACGGTGAGAGACTCAATTAGGAACCCAGTCTATGCAAATGGTGGGTCTGACTTAACTAAGGAGTGGATCAATATTCCGGATACGGTGAGATTCATGAATTAGAGACCAAGTTTGGGTGCACCATGATTAGAGAATCATTGAACAAGAGTTGTTCACTCATTGGCTAACCCATCACCAATAACTGTTAGGTGAGGTGATGAGTCAGTTGGTGAGACCGCACCACCCACTAGAAATCATTAATCGTGGAGATTTTTGCATCTCTACAGAGGGAGTGTAGGGATCCGAGAAAATAGTGGGAAGCTAATTTGTTTAAAAATAAAATCCCTAAACAAATTGGTCAAGTCAAAATTACAGTATCTAACTAGAATCTTTGACTCTCTACAGGAAAATGTCTGCGTCCAACCCATTGGCACGTATCCTAGACACACATAGACTGACTGGACCCAATTATAAAGATTGGCTCAGGAACTACAAAATTGTTTTGGGTTCAGAGAAGTTAACCCATGTTTTGGACCAGGACCCTCCCACCTTACCAGCCTCGTCCATCCACTGAACAGAGAGCGTCTCTGGAAAAATGGATTGACGAAGATAATAAGGCCAGATATTACATGTTGGGCTCGATGTCTGATGAGCTCCAGCGCCAACATGAAGATATCGGGACTGCTCGCCAAATGTTGGCTCACCTGCAGGAGATGTTTGGTGAACAGAGTCGCGCAGCCAAATATCAAGTCACGAAATGACTTTTTAAGGCTAAGATGCGTGATGGGCAGTCAGTCCAAGATCACTGTCTGACAATGATCAAGGACATGGAAGAGCTTGAGAAGCTCGGTGTGAAGTTGGACTTGGATCTGCAGAACGATATTATTCTGCAATCCTTGACTGATGCATATGGGCAATTCATCATGAATTACCACATGCATAAACTTCAAAATTCCTTGGCCGAAGTTAATGAATATGCTGGTTACCGCTGAGCTTTCTATGAAAGGTTCTAAAGGCTCAGTTCTTGCTATGGAACGGACTTCTTCCAAAAGAAAGTCTTATGGAAAGAAAAAGAAGTCTGTGAAAAAGCAAAAGGTGGAAGGATCAAAGAAGAAGAAGGCAGAACCGAAGAAGAAGGTCGATGGCAAAGGAAAGTGTTTCCATTGCAACAGCGACGGCCATTGGAAGCGGAACTGCCCTACTTACCTGGCCACCCTGAAGAACAAGAAGGAAGGTCCTTCTGGAGGTATGCTCGTTATTGAGTCTAACCTTACGGTTTCTTCTGCATCCAGTTGGGTGCTTGACTCTGGTTCTAGTGCTCATCTGTGCACTTCTATGCAGGGTCTTGAGGATAGCAGGAGGCTGAGGGATGGAGACATGATCCTACGCATCGGTAATGGAGCAAGAGTTGCTGCAGTAGCCGTGGGAACATACCCTCTTCGATTACCATCTGGTTTAGACTTAGTTTTGAAAGACTGTTATTATGTGCCTGCAGCTAGCAGGAATTTGATTTCTGTTTCATGCTTAGCACAAGAAGGCTATGTGATTACCTTCTTTAAGGACCATTGTAACATTCTTTATGAAAGAAATAAAATTGCAAATGGTTTCCTTATTAATGGTCTTTATCAGCTACATATTGATGTACCTATTTCTAACTATCGAGCAAAACGTGAATGCCAAACGACCTAGGGATAGTCCAAACGATAGATATCTATGGCACCTGAGATTAGGTCATATAGCAGAAGATAGGATCAACAAATTGGAGAAAAATGGGCTATTGAGTCCATTGACTTTTGAGTCATATCCAACTTGTGAATCTTGTCTTCAAGGCAAAATGACTAAACTCCCTTTTGTTGGACATGGGGAGAGGGCCACAGATCTCCTTGCCCTAGTACATACTGATGTGTGCGGCCCATTTGATGTGCCGGCTAGAGGCAATTTTGTCTACTTCATTACCTTTACCGATGATCTGTCTAGGTATGGGTATGTGTATCTTATGAGACACAAGTCTGAAGCTTTTGAAAAGTTCAAAGAATTCAGACATGAAGTAGAAAAACAAACTGGAAAACCCATTAAGGTTCTTCGATCAGATCGAGGAGGTGAATACCTTAGCCGGGAATTCCTAGACTATCTTAAAGAAAATGGCATAGTCTCTCAATGGACTCCACCAGGAACACCTCAACTCAACGGGTTTCAGAATGGAGAAATCGGACTCTATTGGATATGGTTCGATCCATGATGAGCTTCACAGACCTCCCTGATTTTCTTTGGGGACATTCATTGTTAACTTCAATTTATCTACTGAATAGGGTTCCCTCTAAAACCGTTCCTACCACACCGTATGAGATATGGCACGGTAAGAAACCAAGTCTGAGTCATCTCAGAATTTGGGGTTGTCCGGCTCATGTCAAAAGACAACAAGCGGACAAGTTAGAGTTTAGGTCCTTTCAGAGCTCGATTCATAGGATATCCTAAAGAGTCATTAGGATACTATTTCTACATTCCAGAAGACCACAATGTGATTGTGAGTCGACATGCCATCTTTCTTGAAAAATAGTTTATTCAAGATAGCGGCATTGGAAAGCAGATTAAGCTTGATGAGAAAGTCTCACAAGTAGAAACGAGCTAAGGACCAATTGGAACCAAATCAGGTTGAGCCAATAAGAACACTACCTCCTCCACCTCGTAGATCGGAAAGAGTTTTCCATCCCCCTGAAAGATACTTAGGTATTATTTCAGAGGAAGTAGAGAAAATGTTCCTCATAGGTAATGGTGCTCATGGTGATGATCCCAAAACCTACAACGAGGCGATATCAGATATCGACTCCGAGAAATGGCTAGAGGCAATGCAGTCAGAAATTGACTCGATGCACTCAAACCAAGTCTGGACCTTGGTAGATCCACCAGAAGGTATAGTACCTATTGGGTGTAAATGGATCTTCAAGAGAAAGATTGGTGCAGATGGGAATGTGGAGACATTCAAGGCTAGACTAGTGGCAAAAGGTTATAGTCAACGCGAAGGCATTGACTATCAGGATACCTTTTCCCCAGTGGCTATGCTAAAATCCATCCGCACATTGCTTGCCGTTGCAGCCTATTTCGATTATGAAATATGGCAAATGGACGTGAAAATGGCATTCTTAAATGGATATCTTGAGGAAGATATCTATATGGAACAGCCGCTAGGTTTCACATCCAGTGATACTGATCACAAGGTTTGCAAGCTGCAAAGGTCCATATATGGACTTAAGCAAGCATCTCGGAGCTGGAACACTCATTTCAATGATGTGATCAAAAAGTTTGGTTTCATCAAAAATGAAGAGGAACCATGTGTTTTCAAAAAGGTCAGTGGGAGCGCTGTTGTCTTCCTCGTATTGTACGTGGATGACATCCTCCTTATTGGGAATGATATTCCCATGTTGACATCAGTCAAATATGGTTGTCCAAGGAATTCTCCATGAAAGACCTAGGTGAAGCATCCTTTATTCTAGGAATTAAGGTCTATAGGGATAGACCGAATAGGATGCTAGGACTTTCACAGAAGATGTACATAGAGGAAGTACTAAAGAGGTTTAGTATGGAAAACTCTAAGAGGGGATTAATACCCTTCAGACATGGTATTCATCTTTCCAAGAAGATGTGCCCCAGCACACCTGAGGAAATAGAATGCATGAGCAAGATCCCTTATGCTTCTGCAATAGGGAGCCTCATGTATGCCATGCTATGTACACGACCTGATATAGCCCATGCTGTGAGTGTCACAAGCAGATATCAGTCAAATCCAGGTGAAGAACACTGGACTTCTGTGAAATGTATCCTTAAGTACTTGAGAAGAACTAAGGATATGATGTTGGTCTTTGGTAATGGAGAACTCCAAGTCCAGGGATACACAGACTCGGATTTCATGTCCGATATAGATGATCGAAAGTCGACATCTGGAAGTCTGTTTGTGTGCAATGGTGGAGCTGTCAGCTGGAAGAGTTCCAAGCAAACTGTGATAGCAGATTCCACCATGGAAGCAGAATATATCGCTGCATCAGAGGCTGCAAAGGAAGCATTCTGGTACAAGAAGTTTGCTGCAGAAATTGGAGTAATGCCATCAGATGCCATTCCTCTATACTGCGACAACAATGGCGCCATAGCCCTTGCTAAGGAGCCGAGGTCTCACCAGAAATCCAAGCACATTGAGCGGCGATACCACCTCATCCGCGATTACCTTGAGAAAGGTTACGTCGAGGTCAAGAGAGTCAACTCCGCAGATAATGTGGCAGACCCACTTACAAAGCCGTTGGGCCAGCAGAAGATCGAAGCCCACCTTGAGAAGATGGGACTTAGACTTGTAGCCAATTGGCTTTAGGACAAGTGGGAGATTGTTAGATATATGTGCCCTAGAAGCCAGAATTGGCTGACACTTGTAATACACTTCTAGGGGCAAAATTATAATTTTGACTATAATTCAATAAAATGGGTTATTTTCTATCACATATGTGTATTTAGTGTCTGTGATACATCCTTTGAGTTAATGGTAATGATAATTCATATTTTCAAGAGTTGAAAATTTAAGACATGAATAATCATTATTAACTCATAAAATGCTCCCGACCATAGGATCATCACGAGGATGGTGATTGATCCGGAAGGTTGGTGTACAATCGCTTCTCTTTAGTAGATGAGTCTTGAGTCTACGGTGTGGAGACACCGGAGCGAGAGTACAGGTACTCGTTAGAGAACGAGGGCACTGAGCGTGACCACCTCGAGTAGTCATTAGGAAGTCTACCTTCTCGTCAATGACTGACTCGATGCTGCAGTAGTGTGTCTGGTTCTTTGACCTGAGATGCATCGGCAGTTCACCTTGAGGGTGTTATAGTTTGACTACACCATTACTCGGTCTCCTAGCCATATGGAACCCTGAGGTGTATGTTGGCTATAGCATGTTCATTGTAGGAACTGGATTGCATCAAGATGGAATCTATCTACCTCGGTGGTAGAGGAGTAGCCCTATGATGATCATGAGAATCAAGTCCAGAAATCCATGGCCATGGTAGAGTGAAATAATAGAAAGAGTTTCTATTTAGATTTTCACATTGGACTCGAATCGAATGATTACATCATATGACAGAGCCTAGGGTTTGACGAGTTCACCTTAACCCTAATCTGATCGGGGCTCAAGATAGAAGAACTGAATCACACAGGTAGCTGCACCAAGAGGTTCGCATTCAGCTCTGATGGGTTGCCACCATATACTGCTAGGTGTCACTGGTGGATTTTGGGAGCAATTAGAATGATTTAGATGATCGATCATTCTAGCTGTTCGAATCAGAAGAGTTCTGATCCATCGAAAGGAGTTTCGATGATGTCGATGATAGAGATCATGACATATCCCATTACCATACAGAACTGAACCTAACTGGGTCACACAAACAAGGGTTTGAATCTGGTGATCATCAATTGAACTGATCTAGTTCAATTGATCTGAATGAGATTCAATTAGGTTCAAGGAAATCGTGCTAGCACTCGATTGAACCTAACGTTCTTCTTTTACTATCATAAATAAGTTGTCCTGACTGAGCCAAAGGAGTTTGTGCTCAATCAGAGGCCTTCATATGGTCTGACTGGAGGTTGTCCAAGTCAGAAAAGGTTGTCTTATTTTGTAAGACATTACCTGCCATTTTTGGTCACCTGCCATTTCTTGTTCTTTGACTTTGGTCAAAAGTCTACCTTTGACTGGTCAAACGTTGACCATTGACCCTTTGACTTTTGACCACATGTCATGCACCTATTGGAGAGCTGGTGGGGGCCTGTCCCCCTGCCAGAACCTGGCAAGGAGAAGGGCGCACGCCAAGGGTGGCGTGAGCCCAAGTAGGAGGCGCCTAGGAGTCCTTGTTGGACAAGGACTCCACCTCCCTTTTGGATTCCAATCAGAGTTCTACTAAGAATCCAGTTTGACTGGTCTTAGGCACCCTCTAAGGAGGAATCCAGGGGTCTCTATTCCAACCAATCAGATTTAGATCTGATTTCACAAAGGGTTGTGATTGGTTGAGAGGAAGAGGAGTTGGATCACAAGAGGTCTATAAATAAGACCCTGCGCCCAACCCTAATTCTAAGTGAAAGAGAGATTTCCCACGCCCCAAGGCTGCCTCTCCCCTCCTTCTCCATGCCATAGTCTCTTCTCCCCTTGCTCTCCACGTCCAAAAGTGTTTTGGATTTAGGTTGGTGCGATTCAGATCAAGGAAAGGCGATCAAAAGCAAGAAGGCTGCGCTGCTGCAAAAGGACGACTGCAGATCTTCAAAAGAGTTTTGAAGATCCTCCAGATCAGATCCAGATCTGATTTTTGGAGGTGTGATAGAGAAGAAGAGGATCTCCAGATCCAACCCGAGTGGATACCGGTAGAGGCCAGGCGCTTGCGTGGCTAAGATCCAGAACCTTCCGCTGCAATCAGGATCATCTACAGGGTAATAGGATTACCCAAATCAGGTAAATTAAATTTGATTTAATTTATCTTATTTTATTTTATTTATTAAAATAATAAGAATTCAGATCTGAAACATATCAAGATCTGATTGAGATCAAGAGAAAATTTTTGAAATATATCTCTTGATCTAATCAGATCTGGACGAACCTGGACCGGGAAATCAGGATTTCCCTTCAATACTGCGACAATAACCATAGAAATCCAAGCATATTGAGCGGCGATACCACCTCATCTGCGATTACCTCGAGAAGGGTTACGTCAAGGTCAAGAGAGTCAACTCCATAGATAATGTGGCAGACCCACTTACAAAGCCGTTGGGCCAGCAAAGGATCGAAGCCCACCTTGAGAAGATGGGACTTAGACTTGTAGCCAATTGGCTTTAGGATAAGTGGGAGATTGTTAGATATATGTGCCCTAGAAGCCAGAATTGGCTGACACTTGTAATACACTTCTAGGGGCAAAATTATAATTTTGACTAATATCAATAAAATGGGTTATTTTCTATCACATATGTGTATTTAGTGTCTGTGATACATCCTTTGAGTTAATGGTAATGATAATTCATATTTTCAAGAGTTGAAAATTTAAGACATGAATAATCATTATTAACTCATAAAATGCTTCCGACCATAGGATCATCACGAGGATGGTGATTGATCCTGGAAGGTTGGTGTACAATCGCTTCTCTTTAGTAGATGAGTCTTGAGTCTATGGTGTGGAGACACCGGAGCGAGAGTATAGGTACTCGTTAGAGAATGAGGGCACTGAGCGTGACCACCTCGAGTAGTCATTAGGAAGTCTACCTTCTCGTCAATGACTGACTCGATGCTGCAGTAGTGTGTCTGGTTCTTTGACCTGAGGATGCATCGATAGTTCACCTTGAGGGTGTTATAGTTTGACTACACCATTACTCGGTCTCCTAGCCATATGGAACCCTGAGGTGTATGTTGGCTATAGCATGTTCATTGTAGGAACTGGATTGCATCAAGATGGAATCTATCTACCTCGGTGGTAGAGGAGCAGCCCTATGATGATCATGAGAATCAAGTCCAGAAGTCCATGGCCATGGCAGAGTGAAATAATAGAAAGAGTTTCTATTTAGATTTTCACATCGGACTTGAATCGAATGATTACATCATATGACAGAAACTAGGGTTTGACGAGTTCACCTTAACCCTAATCTGATCGGGGCTCAAGATAGAAGAACTTAATCACACAGGTAGCTGCACCAAGAGGTTCGCATTCAGCTCTGATGGGTTGCCACCATATACTGCTAGGTGTCACTGGTGGATTTTGGGAGCAATTAGAATGATTTAGATGATCGATCATTCTAGCTGTTCGAATCAGAAGAGTTCTGATCCATCGAAAGGAGTTTCGATGATGTCGATGATAGAGATCATGACATATCCCATTACCATACAGAACTGAACCTAACTGGGTCACACAAACAAGGGTTTGAATCTGGTGATCATCAATTGAACTAATCCTAGTTCAATTGATCTGAATGAGATTCAATTAGGTTCAAGAAAATCGTGCTAGCACTCGATTGAACCTAACGTTCTTCTTTTACTATCATAAATAAGTTGTCCTGACTGAGCCAAAGGAGTTTGTGCTCAATCAGAGGCCTTCACTATGGTCTGACTGGAGGTTGTCCAAGTCAGAAAAGGTTGTCTTATTTTGTAAGACATTACCTATCCATTTTTGGTCACCTGCCATTTCTTGTCCTTTGACTTTGGTCAAAAGTCTGACCTTTGACTGGTCAAATGTTGACCATTGATACTTTGACTTTTGACCACATGTCATGCACCTATTGGAGAGCTGGTGGGGGCCTGTCCCCCTGCCAGAACCTGGCAAGGAAGAGGGCACACGCCACCCTTGGCGTGTGCCCAAGCTGGAGGCGCCTAGGAGTCCCTGTTGGATAGGGACTCCATCTCCTTTTTGGATTCCAATTAGAGTTCTCCTAAGAACCAACTTTGACTGGTCTTAGGCACCCTCTAAGGAGGAATCCAGGGGACTCTATTCCCACCAATCAGATTTAGATCTGATTTCACAAAGGATTGTGATTGGTTGGGAAGAAGAGGAGTTGGATCACGCTTAGTCTATAAATAAGACCCTGCGCCCAACTCAAAGTATGTTTTGAATCACAATTCCCCATGCCCCAAGGCTTCCTCTTCCCTCTTCCTCCATGCCAAACCCACCTTCTCCCTCTCCTCTCCACATCCAAAAGGGTTTTGGAGCTTGGTTGGTGCGATCTAGATCAAAGAAAGGCGACTGAAAGCTAGAAGGTTGCGCTGCTGCAAAGGACGACTGCTGATCTTCAAAAGAAGTTTTGAAGATCCTCTAGATCAGATGCAGATCTGATTTTTGGAAATGTGATAGAGAAGACGAGGATCGAGAGAGATAAAAGAAGTGGATTTATAATCTCTTTTTTTGTAGAATGATTTGAAGTTTCAGATCTATCTATTGAGTAATTTTTACAAAGATATTCATTTTATTTTTCCAGTATTAGTTTATGATAAACTAAAAAATATATAGATTTTTATCATTATTTTAGTTAATAATTTATTTAGATAATATTTTTTTAAAAGTAATATTAATTAAGTGATTTTTTTATTTTTTATGTGATTTTGTTGAATTTAGTGTTATTTTGTTGGTCATGAAATCGTCTCGCCGGAGGTGGTGAGTCGAGGCCGCGGGTCGCCGCCAGGGACCTGCAAAATGAAAGTCCTCCGAGAATCGTGGGGGGGTGGCTCGGAGGACCCTTCCGACGGTCAAGTTAGTTTTCGGCCACAGTAATGGAGTGCTCGGAATGAGTTTCTGGAGCTTAGAGATGAGGAGAAGAGCTTAGAGAGTCGAGAGTTCAGAGAGCTTAGCCTTGGCGTATTT